>VDFB02330431.1:0-35194 GCA_007258455.2 Sequoia sempervirens | reverse complement strand
TCTTTAAATTGTTGAGGACGCCTCATTCTCAACATGAGTGGTCTAGGATTGGAGTCTATTGTTTAGGAAAAGTCATTAGTTTGCATTTCAGACTTATGCTCTCTCCTACGCCTAGTGCGATCTGGATGATCAGAATCTGAATGCTTGTTGGATGTAACTTGCACATGAAATAATAGAAACCTTTGTCATTTCTGTTGTTATTCTACAAACATTGGGAAAAGGTTCAAATAATCTTGGAAGGTCGAGATCAAGGTTGGATGATTGTACTTTGAAGAAAATCAATAAAAACTAACTCTGTTTCTACAAATTAGAACGTTATTTTGCTGCTCCAGGACTGTGTACGATTTTGTACAACTTAGCCATGATTTCAATCCTATTGGAATTGATGAAGTGTTGAGTTTTTTGTCTTTTGGTTTTTGTTTCATTAGATTTCATCTAGTTTTGAGCCTTTTAGAGCAAATTTTCTCAAACTGGTTCAGGAACCCTAGGTTTCTTGCTTTGAAGGGAAGAAAAATGAAAATTCCACCATTCCACTAGCAAAATCTTATGAAACTTGGTGTAATGTGTGGAATACAGGTTTTTTTTATGTTCACAATGTTTTAGGAGCAGGGGGATGCGTTAGGAGCAAGTTTGGTGATGCCTTAGCCTGATTTTCTCATAAAATTAGACACTAGAACTCCATGGGACTTAGGGTATTGGGAAAAGATTTTGAGACATTATTTGTAGTGGGTAAAAAAATTGTGGCAGATCATTTAGGACATGTTTGAACCATTGTAAAGAAGGTTTGGGGTTTGGACTTTAAAAACCTTGTTGTTGCCCATTCAAACAACCCTAATTAGGCCTAATCCAAAGCGTAGTAGTAGAAATTTGACCCTTATGTTCTAAAAACCTCCACTTGCAATTGAGGTGTGTTGTAAAAGAGGATAAAGGGTATCTAAATATTTAATTATATTTTGGTTTTGAATTCTTTCAAGAAAGTTGTGTGGGAAAAACCACTTATGGAGTACTACTAGGAGAATGGTAAGATTGTGAGAGAAACCCACCAAGTTAGGGTTCGATTGAGTTAGTTTGAAGTCTTCCTCCCTACTCTACATTAGAGAGGGTAACTAAGTGGATTAATTTTAAAGAGATATTGAGAGAGAGAATCCAGATATATCAACATAGGAAAAATCTGTTCAAGGTGAAGCTGAAGCTCAATAGTCACCACCCCACGTGGAAGATATAGGAGTGAATATTCATCCTCCTTACCAGCCTCCATATAAATAAAATTCAAGCCTTCTAGTATGGCTCAATCATATTGTCTAAAAGAGGAAAATGACTTGTGTCTAAGAGGAAGAAGATTTTTTTAATTTTAGCAGAGGTATTCAAGGCTCAACCCACAAAGAATAGAGCAAGATTACTCTCCACTATTAGAGTAGATGACCAAGGTGAAAGATAGCTAAAGTTTCTACCCCCATGGTGGATAAACTAGAAACATAAATGATGCATCAAGTGATCACAATATTCAAAAAGTAAACTTAGTTACCCAAGCTAGAGGGAAGAAGAGAAGAAATCTTTGCAATTAGTCTTTTCAACAATACTTGAGCAGATGAAAAATGATGAAAATACTAAAGAATAATTAAAGGCTCAAGTGGGAAAAATAAATTCATACATAAAATATGTGGTGACCAACCTATATATTTAGTTGCACCTTCTTCTACTCTAATAGAAACATTGAATAAAGAGGCACAACACCCATACCCATTGGGTCTTATCCCAACCACCACTGAATAAAAAGAAATCTTGAGAGAACTTGCAAGGAGAGTCATCAAGAAAGAATTAAGATCCTATCACAATATTAGTGATAAGGAAAGCTTAGCTCATGAGATGGAATTAGAGGTTGATGAAAATATTCTCCTGTAAGAATATTAATGTCTCAATTTTATAGAAAATAGTGGCTATTCCTTTGGACCAATTGGATTAGGTATCCATTTTTGATGGGGAGGATCTAAAATTTCCAAAATAATGGTTAAAGGAAAGTTATTTGAGAGTGAAAACACTTAAAAGAGTGTAAAACCAAGTTGAATAAAAGTATAAGCTTAGAAAATTATGCTATGATTAAAATAGATAAGTTTATTGAAGACCTCTCTTGTATACATTGGGAGACTACCACATTCGTACAATATGCTTCAAAGATCATTAAGGAATTCATAGAATCATTACATCAATCAACATATAAAGAAGAAATTGATAGAATGATGAGCATTAAGGTTTCTATCCTAAAATTCCAAGAGGAGCTAGCAAAATTTGGAGAGATACAAGAGAAGTTGGAGTGGTCAACTTCTCTCAAAGAATAAAGATAAAATATCACAAGGGACCAAATGTAAATGGTCTAACTAAAGTAATCAATACTTTCCTAGATAATTATCCAAAGTTGGCATGACATTTTAGGGATGCACATTTATTTATTATTTGTTTAATTATTTCAAATTGTAAAAGAATATTGTGTCACAAGCAAGATCATTCTTATAGGGGAATTTAATGCTAAAATGACAAATAACCAAGCACTATGCCTCGATAGGGAAGACGAGCTTAATAACATTCCAAAATAGAAAGAGGAAGAAGGGAATTAAAGGTGAGAAAGGGTCTCTCAAGACAAAAAAAGGAGGTATTTCACAATTTGGGGTTGAATTGTTGGGATTATGGAACCTTCATTGTTTGATCTTTTGTAACAACATATAGAATTGGTCGAGCTTTAGGAACATCACATATCAAACATTCAATGGTAAAAGTGTGGTAGACTAGGTCATTTTCTTGCAAAATAGTATACCAAGGATAAGGGAGGTCAAAATCATAAGCTACCCATATAAATGAAATTTGATTATAACCTTGTTTTTGCAAAGATTAATATGAAAAAAGGTGGCCAAAAAAGGGTTAATATTCAAGTAAGTGGGTGGCTTCACAAGGGAAAATATTTATGACTCATGAGAATCAAAACACTTTCAAAGCAATGCTTGAAAATTAGCTATAACTAGCAATTCTCTAAAAGGGCTAGTCTTCAACTAAGTAAAAAACTTGCTTCAAAAGGAAAAATCCTTATGACTTGTGAGAATCAAACACTTTCAAAGAAATTCTTGAAAAGACACTAGCAACTCCAACAAAATAAAATGAATAATAAATAACAATAATTTGATGACAATAATAATCCACAAATCTCTAATGGCATGCAAAAGAGCTAGAGCTAGAAGAAGTATCAAAAATAGTTTTCTGATAAATCCTTGGTTCAATGATGAGTGCAAGGATACAAAAAGAATGTTTAAAATCTCATGAAAGGAAAAAGAGTGCAAAAAAGTGTGAAAAATTTGTGAGATCTAAAAAATAAAACATAAAAAGGAGGAAAAAAGCTATTTTCCTTGGGAAAGCATAATCCTATAATTTTTTGGAAAGAATCACAATTGGCTTAGAGAATAAAAACTAAGAACAACATCCCAAGTGTCCAATGATTTGATTATATAAAACAATTATATGAAAGAGACTGAAATAAGGATCCCCCTTGATAATACATAATAGGGCCAAACTCTTCTCCACTAAGGATATGAAGGGAGAAATTAAAATTTTAGTTAGGGGAAAAACTTAAGAAATAGATAGGTTACAAGACAAATTATTCAAATGGGGATTGGAAGCTCTTGCCCCACAAATCAAAATAATATTTAATGAGCTCATTTAGGATGGTTTTCTAATAAATTAGACAGCTAGTATCATCATTCCTCTCCTCGAAAGTGGTGATATTGAAACAACCTTTCAAACTAGTATTATAATGATCAATCCCCTTTTTGGAAAACTCTTTGGAAGTTGGATGACCATCCTCCATTTCTATTTCTTGGCACTTCTACATTCACTAAAAGGTTCTCAAATTGGTACTCTTCATTGCCCTTGGATTCCTTTGTCTTCTTGGTATCACTTTTTTTGAATTATATGATCCAATTCTTATTTTTCCTTGGGCTCTCAATCTCTAGTTCGATCTTGATGTCCATTTGTCTTCATTGAGTCATTTTGATGTCCAATTTTTTCGTGTAATTTTAGTTGCCTATTTTTTAATTTATTTGTTGATTTTTTTTCCCTCCTTCCCTATTGAAAGGTGCAAGACAATTGAGAGGGGGGGTGAATCAGTTGTCACCAAATTCAAACACAAAACTTCAAACACTTATCAACTTCACAACCACTTTATTTTGTTATTATTAAGTATGAACATGAAATGCAAATAACAAAAAGAAAAATCAACACAAGAAACACCAAATTTTATGTGGAAAACCCATTAAGGGAAAAACCACAGTGAGGATTAACTCACAATATAAAGTAATAGCACAACCGAATACAAGAGGCTCACTGCCAAGGGCTCACTACCTGGATACAAAGGATCACTGCCTACAGATAGGACTCACTATCTAGAAAGAGGCTCACGACCTACAAAAAGGAATGATTATAGAAAAATCCACCACTGGAAGTTACACACATTCGCAACCTTGATTAGAAGGATTGTAGACACCGTCAGCTCATTGCTTTTAGGAATGTAATACATTAAAGTATTGCTGCCTCAATTCACTTTCACACAACTTCTCAAAATCGTGGCTTGATTTTATGATAAATTCTTTATATCTTGACTTGTATTTATACCATCTTCAATCTTAGAAACTTTCTCCAAGGTTGGCTACACACGCTTCATTTCGTAAATTCAAATTAGGTCGGCAACCCAACATTCCCGCGGTGGAAGGGAATGAGAGTGAACCAAACCAACCCTTAACCAAGACCCAAAAAATCATCTTGGATCAATCACACACTTAATTAATTCTTAATCCTTCGTATGAAGTGTAAACACCAGGTTGGCCAAACCTAATGAAAACACAAATGAACTTTGAAGTACACACTTCCACATCAAGAAGATAACACGCGGACCACACAACACACTTCACTAGTCACTATAACACATCTCAAATTCCTTTAGACTTATCCACATCAGCTAAAACAACCTTCAACCTCAGAATGTACTTCTCATCAGTCCATCAGGACTGTACAAACACATACAACAATACTAGAAAATTCAACTTCCGGAGCACTAGACCATAAACATCTTTTTTGAAACATAAAGAACACCATTACAAGACATATTCTAGATCCGAAAGACCTGAAATAAACCAGCGAAGGGCTGAGGAGAAAAAATATTTCTCCCAGTCTATAGACAAACAACTCTGTCAAACCAGTTCACATATCAGTGAACACAACTTTCATTTTTTTATCAAACCAGAAGTTACAAATTAGGAGATGTCACCAACAGAAGCCCAAAAACAACACCTCAGATCTGTACAAGCATAGGATCGACACAAAAGAAATACATAGCACATACTAGAGCACATTCTGAACATACCCTCAATTCTGACTTCTCTATTTATTAATTTTCTCAAAAGCACTTGGTAACCCATCATATCAACACATCATATCAACATTCTCAATATTCCTTCTTCCTTTTCGCTTCTTCTTTTTCTCTCCCTTTTACTATTTTTCACATGACACTCTCTCCCCCTTTGACATCAATGGAAAAGATAACAACTTATGATCACTCCCCCTTAGGAGTGTACCCACACAATTTATACTGCAAAAATGAAACTTTCTACTCCCCCTTTGGAGTAGACCCATCCATTAGTCCAGATAAATGAAGATTCTACAAATCCACTGGACTAATGCACCTCCATGTGCACCTAGCTCAAAGAAGGAGGGACAGTGACCACCAAATTCTCCCTAAGATACTTAGAAGTATCCTTCAGAAGGGCCTTAGTAAATATGTCTACAATTTGTTCCTTTGTAGGCACATACTCCATTCTAGCTTTATTCTCCAATAATTTTTCTCTCAAAAAATGATATTTGATAGATATATGTTTTGTCCTTGAATGCATTACCAAATTCTTTAAAATGTTTATAACACTTGTATTATGATAGAAGATAGGTATAGGATAATCACATATCACTCCTATGTCCTTCAATGTTTGAATCATCGATAAAACCTATGTGCAACAAGATGCTACAATAATATACTTAGCTTCTGCAGTGGATAAAGAAACACAATCCTGTTTCTTGCTAAGCCATGAAACCAATCTTCCACCAAGAAAGAAAGCACCACCACTTGTACTCTTTCAGTCATCTAAACAACCAACCCAATCTACATTAGTTTAGACATTCAAAGTGAAATCAATATCCTTAGGATACCACAAGCCATAATATGGTGTGCCCTTAAGATATTTGAATATCCTCTTTATAGCTGTAACATGTGCTTCTTTCAGTTTTGCTTGAAATATAGAAACCAAACATACTGCATTCATGATATCGAGACTTGTACCAGTAAGATACAATAGTCCACCAATCATAGATCTGTACTTGCTTTGATCAGTTTTAGCAGATTCATCATCTTTACTTAGCTTGCATCTGATCACCATAGGTGTACAGATAGGTTGAGATTCATCCATTCCAAACTTCTTCAACAACTCTTTGACATACTTAGGTTGTGAAATGAATATCCCCTTATCAGTTTGATTCACTTGTAGTCCAAGGAAGAAATTAAACTCACCAATCATAGACATTTCAAATTCTTTTTGCATCTCTTCTACAAACTTCTTACACATGCTTTCATTTCCTCCAAAGATGATATCATCCACATACACAACTACTATCAACATTCTGTTACCTTCAATCTTGAAATAAAGATTGTTGTCTATGGATCCCTTGGGGAACTTTTGTTGTGTCATATATTTATCTAGCCTTGCATACCAAGCTTCGAGAGCTTGTTTCAACCCATACAATGCCTTCTTGAATTTACATACCATATATGGTTTATCTGATAGATGAAATCCCTCTGATTGTTCCATTGTATACACTTCTTCGAATTCTCCATTCAAAAAAGAAAACTTTACATCCATTTGATATACTTTGAAGTCTTTATAAGTAGAAAATGCCAAGAACATTCAAATTGCCTCCATTCTTTCCACCGAGGCAAATGTCTTTTCAAAGTCTATGCCTTCAACTTGTGAATATAATTTACATAAAAGTCTTGCCTTGTTTCTCACTTCACCATTGTCATTCAATTTGTTTCTAAACACCTACTAAGTACCAATCACATTCTTGTTTGTTGGTCTAGGAACCAGTTCCCATGTCTGATTCTTTTCTATCTGTTGTAATTCTTCTTTCATAGCTCTTCCCCAACTCTCATATTTACATGCTTCACTCATAGAATTAGGTTTTATCTTTGAAAGTAAACATAGATTTACCTCACCTACCACCACTTTGCTTCTTGTCTTCACACCTTCACTCTTATCTCCAATTATCTGGTCTTCCAAATGATTCTTCTTTACATACTTAGGAGTCTTAGGAGCAGGTTCCAAAATCTCTTCATCTTCTTCATTCTATTCTTCTTATTCTTCTTTATTCTCTTCAAGTACAGGTTTGCAGATAGGCTCATCTGGTTCAACTTCACATATCTCAACAGGTCTGTGCATATCCTCATCAACCTTCACATTTCCTCTGAACTATCTTCCTCAATCTCTTATTGAAGCATCTATATGCTTTGCTAGTAGTTGAATACCCAAGGAAAATTCCTTCATGATCACATCTAGCATCAAACTTCCCAAGGTTCTCATCATCTCTTTTAATCTAACACTTGCTTCCAAACACTTTAAAGTATTTTACATTAGGAATCTTACCAGTCCACAACTCATAAGGAGTCTTAGTGTTGTTACCTCTAATCTAAACTCGGTTAAGAATGTAAACAACAGTGTGGATTTCCTCTCTCTAGTATACATTAGGTACATTTTCTTCCTTCATCATGGTTCTAGTAGCCTCCTACACAGTCTGGTTCTTTCTCTCTACAACTCCATTTTGCTGTGGGGTTCTAGGAGTAGAAAAATGTCTCTTTATGCCATGCTCTTCATAAGATGTATTAAACTCATTGGAAGTGAATTCTCCACCTCTATCAGACCTTAAACATTTAATTCTTAGGTTTACTTCATTCTATACCCTTTCCTTGAACACTTTAAATCTATCTAGAGCCCGAGTCTTCTCTCTAAGAAATGTAGCCCATGTCATTCTAGAATAATAATCAACAAGGAGCATGGAATACCTGTCACCATTTAGACTTCCTATTCTTGTAGGGCCATAGAGGTTAGTATGCACCAATTCCAACATTTTCGTAGCCAACTAATCTTTTCCTTTAAAACTGCTTCTAGTTTGCTTTCCCAATTGACAACTCCTGCACATAATACTAGGCTTTGTAATCTTAGGAAAATCTCAGACAACCTCTCTCGAACTAATTTTGATTAAATTATCAAAGTTTACATGTCCCATCCTCTGGTGCCATAGCCAACTTTCATTAACTTGAGATATGAGACACTGACCATCAACCCCCTTAAGATGATAAATATTTCCATGTGTTCTTCTTCCTACTGCAACCACAGTTCCAGAACCTTTTTCGATTTCACAAGTGTTATCTTGAAATACAAGCTTGAAACCTTTTCTACACATTTTTACAACGCTCAAAAGATTATACCTTAAGCCTTTAACATAATAAACATCATCAGTGTTGTGCTTTCCATCAAAACTAATTATTCCTTTCCCAATAATCTTTGCTCCAGAATTATCTCCAAACATAACTAAACCACCATCATATTTTTCAAGCTTAGTGAACTTACTTTTGTCTCTAGTCATGTGATTAGAGTAGCCATTGTCAATCACCCAATAATCCTCATCTTGTCTAGCATGAAATGCAGTAACCAGGGTACCTTCTTTCTCATCCTTCTTACTCTCTGAACCACTTTCCTTTGCACATCTTCCAGAGTTAGCAGACATAGATTTACTCTCTAAAGCTAGAGAAAGCATTCATCATCATCCTCAAAATCAGATTCATCATTAGAAATTCCCAACATCTTCTCTGACATAATACAGCTTCTTGTACTTCTTATCCTTTTTGTCTTTGTTATTATCTTTGTTATTATCTCTGTTCTTGAAGTATAATGACCAATATTTACACAACTAAAAAATTTAAAAGGTAACATACATTTGTACTTACCGGTACCTTTCTTCAACTTGCTTGTAAATTTTGCTTCCAACTCATTTGAACTATCATCCTCTAGTTCATCTTTTGTCTTTGTATCTTTAAAGGCATACTCCGTCTTCTCCTCTTTCTTTCCAAACTTCCTCATCTCAAATGCAGTCAAGGTGCCAAATAATTGTTCTTTAGTAAACTTCTTCAAGTCATACATTTCCTCAATAATTGAGACCTTATCACTGTAACTCTCTAGTAAGGTCATTAGAATATTCTCTATTATATCCTCATATGTCAGAGAACCCCCTTGATTCGTAACTTCATTTGCTACAAGATTAACCCTCTAGAGATAGATTGCAATATATTCACCTTCTTCTATTTTCAAAATTTCATATCTTCGCTTTGCTGTCAACTTCTTTGTCAATTTCAGTTTGTCATTTCCTTCATAAATATCTTCCATCTTCTTCCAAACTTTATAAGTAGTGCCTAAAGAAATAACTTTGGTTCACTCAGTATTAGATAAAGCACTATAAATCACATACCTCGCTTTCTCATTCTCCTCATAGGCAGAGACCTCATTTGCAGTAGTAGGTCCACTTGCCGGAGTAGCATACTTCATCTCAATAGCCTTCCAGGTCTTATAACCAAGAGAGATTATGTAACCTCTCATCTACACTTTCCAGTCACTATAGTTAGTTCCATGAAACATAGGGATCACCAATTTGTGCGCTATCAAATCAACCTTAAGTGGTTAATATATTTACCAAGGAACTTGGCTCTAATACCAATTGTTGAAAGGCACAAGAAAATTGAGAAGGGGGGTGAATCAGTTGTCACCAAATTCAAACACAAAACTTCAAACACTTATCAACTTCACAACCACTTTATTCTGTTATTAAATATGAACATGAAATGCAAATAAAAGAAAGCAAAATCAACACAAGGACACTAGATTTTACGTGGAAAACCTAATAAGGGAAAAACCACGGTGAGGATTAACTCATAATATAAAGTAATAACACAACTAAATACAAGAGGCTCACTGCCTACAAATAGGAATCACTATCCAGAAAGAGGCTCACTACCTACAAAAATAAATGATTATAGAAAAATCCACCACTGAAAGTTACACACATTCACAGCCTTGATCAGAAGGATTGTAAACATTGTCAGCTCAATGCTTTCAGGAATCTAACACATTAAAGTATTGCTACCTCAATTCACTTTCGTACAACTCTGCTTCTCAAACTTGTGGCTTGATTTTATGATAATTTTTTTTATATCTCGACTTGTATTTATACCATCTTCAACCTTAGAAACTTTCTCCAAGGTCATCTACACACACTTCATTTCATAAATTTAAATTGGGTCAGCAACCCAACATTCCCACGGTGGAAGGCAATGGGAGAAGACTAAACCAACAATTAACCAAGACCCAAAACATCATTTCAAATCAATCACATGATTCCTTAATTAATTCTTAATCCTTCATATGAAGTGTAAATAGCAGGTCAACCAAACCTAATGAAAACACAAATGAACTTTGAAGTACACGCTTCCACATCAAGAAGATAACACACAGACCACACAACACACTTCACCAATCACTGTAACAAATCTCAGATTCCTTTAGACTTATCCGCATCAGCTGAAACAACCTTCAACTTCAAAACACTTCTCATCAGTCCATTAGGACTATACAAACACATACAACAATACTAAAATTCAACTTCTAGAGCACTAGACCATGAACATCTTTGCCAAAACATAGAGAACACCATTACAAGACATATTCCAGATCTGCAAGACCTGAAATAAATCAGTGGAGGACTATGGAGCAAAAACATTTCTCCTAGTCCACAAAAAAACAACTCTGTCAAACCATTTCACATATTGGTGAACACAACTTTCATTCTCTATCAAACCAGAAGCTATAAATTAGGAGATGTCACCAACATAAGCCCAAAAATAGCACCTCATACCCGCACAAGCATAGGATCAACATAGAAGAAATGCGGAGCACATTCTGAACATACCCTCAATTCTGACTTTTCTATTTATTAATTTTCTCAAAAGCACTTGGTAACCCATCATATCAACACATCTACAACATCATAAAGATAGCTTCGTGCACTAAAAACATCTCAACTATACATGCACAACCTGTAACATCCTTTACTATGTTGACATCAATGACAAGACAACCAAACTTGCTCATACTTTCAACATTCCCTTGTATGCCTTGCTCATTAGTCAAGGTGTCCTGATTTAAACTAGAAGCAGTGTTGTGGGTGGTAGTAGCAGATGTTAGGAAATTTATTTTTGGTCTTTTTCTGGCAACCAATTCATTTTCTCTCTTCATTCCATTTGGTTGATGAGTTGTACAAGAGATGGGAACATTAATGGACATTTAGGATGAATTAATGATTTGGTAGATGAAGCTACTTTGTGAATTATCAATGATAATTTGACTTATCCTAATATGCTAGAAGCTATATCATCATACAAGGATGCAATGAACTCTAACCTAGGCAACAAGGTGTTTCCTGCTTTTGTAACCTTTGTGAAAGACAATGGGGGACTATCGGGGAAGCTGGGGTGGGAGCAAGAGGCCTCATCATTTGAGGAGATTTTGGACTAGTGTTTAGGTGAAAAAATGGGTATTTGTGTCTTTTTGTATGATTCTTCAGAAGGGATTGTTTGTGGTTTTATTTAGGATCCATGGTATGTAAGAACATGTTATTAAAAAGGAATTTTGGAACTTGAGGCAATCTATGTTTAAAGCCATTATCTGGTCTCGTGATGAAAAATTTAAGGATGTTGTTGCTAAGTGCTCTCTAAGATGGCTTGAAATTAAGAATGTGCCTCCCCAAAACTATAAATTCATTTCACATATCCTCAAGCCTTTGTGGAACTTTTTAAAAATTAAGGAGTCAAGGGTTACCCTTTCTTACTTGAATGCTAGAGTTCTCATTTCTACTGCCCCAAGTGTTGAAATACTTGAGGTTATTTTTGTTCAATTAGAAAATAAAGTAGTGTCTTGTGATATAGAGTTGCTTGGTACTTTGAATTCCTATTTTCTTTGTAAAAGGAATGGGAATTTGAGGAAATAATTCCCTAAGACCACAACAAGGCTGAAGAGGGATTTTAAATCCACTCTTGCTAATAATGGTAAAGTCAATCTCTTTGATATAGGAAAGAATGTTTCAAATAATTGTGAGCAGGTGTTTGATATAGAAAAGAATATTTCAAATAATGATGAAAGGGTGTTTGAGTCTCAAATAAAAGATGGTGATGGGGATATTAATAGTAATAAGACTATGGCTTTGTCTCCATCTCCTAATGGCATTGCAGACGCTAACCTCTCTTTATCTAACCCATTATTTGATAGGGATATTATGATTATTAAAGCCAGAGACTCATATGTTCCAAAAAATTCCTTGGTTGTCTCTAGAAAAGAGGTGGGCCTAAATGCTCATGGCCCAAAAAATGCTCAGCAATTGGCCCTTGAGACTTTGAGGGCTCATGTTGAGGATATTCATCTTAAGGTTTATTCCTCCAAGCCTGAGAAATTCTTGTTAAACATTGAATTAGCCATTCATTTCAACCCCAATGAGATAGGTGAAATATTGGGTAAGCACCTCACCAAGTAACTTGTTGCAACACCCTTTTCTCTAGATCTATTTTGACCTCCCCATTCCTACCTCTAGATATAGAGAATAAAAAAAAAGATACAAATAAGAAGAGGAAACAATCTAAGAGGTCAAAGAATGTTGATTCCAATAATGAGAATAAAAGTGCTCAAAAAAGGTACTAGGAGGATAAGATTCCCAATTTTTTTGATAGGCTCTATACGAATCAAAAACCAAAACCCTCCCCAAACAGTAAATGAAATTAAATATTTGTAGCTAGAATGTAAGGGGCTTGGAATCCCAAATAGGAAGTGTAATGTCATAAATTGCATCCTATGTAATTTCACATCAAATAAAATTTCCCCTTTAGTTACAATTAAGATAATTATGCTCTTTAATCCCAATTTTAGCCTAAACCATCCTTCAACACCTTGCATTTCCATTTCCTCAATTGTTAAGTCCAATTTTTGGCCAGACTGGTGTGTGTCACATAAAAGTTCATGTGTCACATTGGCATCCTATGAAAATATACAACCGTGTTAGCCGTTGGCACATTACACTTGCCATGTTTTGACAATGTAATGCCTCTACCAACCTACACTTTCATTGAGAATCATTCAAGCATGCTATTTTGAACCAAAACCTTCCCTCTTTGCCTCAAAAAGTTGATCTATTGAACTTCATACACGTCTCTTTCACATTTGATAACAAACTCTATCTCTCTTTCTCATTCACAACTTTCTAAAACTCCATTGTTCCACCATTGCTATGATCATAGTGACATCTTTAAAGCTCCATTGTTATCATTTGAAGAGGTCAATTTCATCTTGAGGATTCTTACCACTTCTTCTTTGCACTAGTAAGCTACTTTTCTTCTGTGCTTGGGGGTGGTAACTCTTTGAGATTTTATATTGAGAATATTGTCCTTATTTTGTTAGCATAACATTCTTTCCATTTTTTATGTCTATTTCTATCACCTTGTCTAAGGCTATATGTGGAGGTGGGAACACCAAAATAGGGCTTTGATTGAGGCAAACTCCTATATAGCTACCCAAACCCTCTCATTGGTCTTATGTGTGTAGGTACAAGTGAAGGAGTTGTTTGGAGGGATGTTTTGATCTTGTTGGATGTCTTCGATGATATTTTGAACTCTCCTTTATTTTTGATAAGATAAGCAACATTTAAATGGTGTTGTACCCTTTACACAAAAGGCCTCTAGGGAAAAAGTTCAAAGCAATAATACTAGCAACACATTCCAAAATAGACCATAGACAACAAATTAATAGTAGAAAACAACATAAAAGAAACCAAAGGAAACAACCATTAAACAACCCACAAGAACTACCCTTTTTTATTTAAATCATTTCAATTCATTTAACATTTCCATTCTAGTTATTCCATACTATGTAGTCATATTTTAGAGTCTTTAATATCCAGAACAATAGATGGAACATTCTATGTTTCTTTGTGGAAACTTCTATTATTTGTTCATACAAGATGCTAGTATGATGTACTAGATCATCCGATAGTCGCACATTCATCCTAGACAAAATGCTTGCCAAACTACCTAGGAAACCTTTGTGCTCTATACTTTCAATTTTTGAGGTCTAAAGTGTTTAGATAATTTTTGTGCTCTATTAAAAAACACATTCAGTTAATTAGTGGGTAAACTTGAAGGTCGTAGGGTGATCCCACAAAGCTGGTTTACAATTTCTGGGAGGATTTGATTTTTGCTAAAATCACATATTTTTAGAAAATATAATGATTTAAGCCTTAAAAAGTTTCATTTAAAGAATTCCAATTAAAGAGGGTTTGATCAAACTACCTTAAATCAAACCCCCTTGGATAGAATCCCGCTAGTTTTAAACCATACCTATAATAAAGTCTCCTTTACACCTATCAAAATGCTGATAAAAAACCACTTTCGATTTACCATTTGTGGGATCAAATGAATTCATTTTTTTTTTTTAAAGTATGTATTACTTATTATAAGCTTCCCAAAAAGCATAATTTTAAATAAATTTAATTTAATTATTATATTTATTTTGTATTTCTCGTGAATGTAGGTTTTTCACCGAAAATCAAGCTCTCTGTTCTACACATGTGGAAAAATAACAGATTATCAAAAATAAAAATAAAAAAATATTAGTGCACCAAATATTGAAGTCCTTGATCCAACAAAGAAAATAAAATTGAATTTCAATACATACAAAAAAATTTATGTGTTATACGGTCACGCTATGTCTGAATTATAGTTGGTTTGAATTCGAAACTTGATTAAAGAAAATATATTCAATAAAAAACTATCTAACCAAGTGGAAGCACTAGATTTTAGAGTTACGAATCTAAATTTGAAAGAATTAGAATTTTATCCTTCATGGAAAAAAAGTTATGCATTGTATGGTGAGCGTCACTTTTTAAAAATGTTGTTTTCTGAAAAAAATTAGTTTTTGAGGGAGATGGAAAAAGAAGTGCAATCTGATTCCAAATTTTTGAAAAAAATATATTTAGAATTGAAAAAATATATTTAGAATCTATAGAAAAAATGTCACAAAACTCTAGTTTGCATCATCTTCAAATTCCTCATGGTTTAGCTGCTATAGGTACCCGAAAGTGAAGATTTAGTTAAAAAAAATATTTCAGTGTCTAGTTTGTCCAAAAATTGTAAACTACTATTGTGGAATCACCCATAATTTATATACAGTTCATTTCACCATTAAAAATAATGACACATTTCCACAAATTCTAATTTATTTTGAGAACCATTAACTTAGATAAACTTTAGTAATATGCAAAACACCAAGCAAGTCTTGCTCACTGCCCAACCACATTGGCATCATGAAGCCATGTGGAGTCTAGCCAAACCCCGAGCAAGTAAAAAGGCTACCAATATACTTAGTTTATTATTGATAGTCCATATCTTTAAGTTTTATAAATAATGGGTATGCAACCCTTTCTAGGGTCTCACTTCCTAGATAGTTCCACATTGGTTGCCACCCACTTAGGTGAAGCAAGGAAAGGAAATCAAAATCAAAATAAATATTAAGGAACACACTTCAAGAAAGTGATAAAGAAGAACTTGATTGGAAAGCTTTCATGATTACCTAAAACATTTATTTACTACACCTTACTCTAGTAATTATATCAAATTAAGGAAGAGCACATAATTGACATGACATAACACAAATACATCGACAATCATATTAGAAGCTAATGGATTAGGGAGTACCTTATTAAATGTCATTCACCTTGCGTAGTAATTAAAGATATACTTACTCATATTTCCTTGTTTATATCTTTTTTGTGGATTTGCCTTCTTAGTTCCTTGGAACCCCTGCCTCAAGATTATTCTTTCACACTTGAAAAGTGTTAGTAATGTAATCTAAAATAGAATTTATTTTATAATAATATCATCCTTTACCGTAATTGATCTTACACTTAGACTAGTGAATGCCTATCTAAAGATCCTTTATGAAATCTACTTTAGATATTTATTTAATCCAAATAATGACATTCTATCTCATAATATTCTTGTGAAATTTATAAAAAGAGACAATTCTACTAAATGCTAATTAAATACTTATTGACCATATTAATTATAACTTTCACTACATGCTTTGTAACATTTCACTAAGGATACATATTTAACAAAATAAATCTAAATGAAAGGAAAACTCAAATTGTAACCTCATGATTATTAAAGACTCAATGAACAATACCAAGAGTAAAATTCCTAATAAGCAATCTCTCTTATGAAGGAAAAACAAGTTTAATACTTCATCAGAATCATTGGTGCCATTTCACCATCCGGATGAAGATGGCAATCTATTGATTAATAGTGAAAGTTCCTCATTTAGAAGTCTGGTCCGTATATTAGTAACCGATCTTGCATTCTTGATCATATTAGCTCCTCGCTTTAATCAGTGGGTAAACTTGCAACCGGTACAATAAAATCATCAGGTATTTTTCTCCAATACAACAAATTCGATGTTATCCTAAATTGATTGCATGCTAGCTATGTTGTCCTCGAAAGACATGGAAATAGGTTCATTCAAATTGATGATAAATGCTTATTGAAAGAAGTCATAATTAAGATCTAATTCATAACCCATATTATTGCAAATGTATCCAAATCCAAAGGAGGTTGAATACAGTGAAAGGAAAATTAAATACCTTTTTGCGTCACATATACAGTACCTGCCGTCAGGGCAACTGCGATAGCAAGGCATCTGGGAAATGTTGCGTCCTGAGCAAAGGCGTCAAACAATGCCGCCGCCTCAACAGCCGAAGATGAATAATTTCCATTAGCTGACAGCATATTGTTTCTGTCCCTCCTAATGCTAACACTCAGTATTCCAACATATTGGCGAATCTCAATGCAGAGGAAGGACTTAAAAACAGAAACAGAGAAGAATATTTTTTCATTCTTATTATTTACAATGAATGTACAGGTTCATATACATCTCGAGATCCTACAATAATGCTGTGTGCGTTATCCATACAGCTACACAATCTACAGGATAGGAAAGTATCTGAAAACAGTTAAGGAAAAATCAGAAAGAATATCGCAACACTCCCCCTCAAGTTGGTGCATAGATGTCACACATGCCCAACTTGCCCAAAAATGTCGAGAACACTCGACTTGAAACTGCTTTGGTGAGAATATCAGCCAACTGATCCTCTGATCGAATCGTAGGCAGCTCCACAATCTTCTCATCTAACTTCTCTTTAATGAAGAATCTGTCTACCTCCACATGCTTTGTACGATCATGTTGAACCGGATTATGAGCAATATCACAAGCTGCTTTATTGTCACAATATAGTTGAATTGGCCGCCTAGGCGGATAGCCCAAATCTATTAGGAGAAGTCTTAGCCACAACGCTTCACATACTCCAAGTGCCATACCTCTAAATTCTGCCTCTGCACTTGATCGTGCAACAACATTCTATTTTTTGCTTCTCCATGTAACGAGATTACCTCCTACAAAGGTGAAATAACCTAAGGTAGAACGCTTGTCATCTACTGCTCCAGCCCAGTCAACATCAGTATATGCATCAACATTTTGATAATCCTCCCTTTTAGTGGTTACAGGAATTTTAGTGAATAAAATTCCTTTTGTACTTCACAGTATAAACCCAACGACATCCAACTAGTTTCTTTCCTGGTGGACGGTCAACAAGTTCCCAGGTTTTATTTTCCTGCAATGATTTCATCTCCTCATTCATAGCGGCTTTCCATCTTGGGTCAACTAACGCTTCCTGCACATTGTTAGGAATAGATACAATAGATAACTGATTTCCTGTAACCACCATGTCATCCACATACACAATAAGTACAGTGATCTTACCCTATTGTTTCTTTAGGAATAAAGTGTGGTCTGAATTGCTTTGACGGTAACCAAAGGCTTTCATAGACTTTGTGAATCTTCCGAACCACACCCTTGGAGATTGTTTCAATCCATATAGTGACTTTTGTAATCTGCACACCTTTTGACTATGTATTTCTGGTATCATGCATCCAGGTGGGAGTTCCATGTAGACTTCTTCAGACAACTCTCCATGTAGAAAGGCGTTCTTCACATCAAACTGTTGTAATGGCCAACCCAAGTTCACAGCTAGAGACAACAAGACACGTACTGTATTGATTTTAGCTACAGGTGCAAATGTCTTTGTATAATCGATCCCATAGGTTTGGGTGTACCCTTTTGCCACCAGTCTCGCCTTAAAGCATTCAATTGTACCATCTGCTTTGTACTTCACAGTATAAACCCAACGACATCCAACTGGTTTCTTTCCTGGTGGACGGTCAACAAGTTCCCAGGTTTTATTTTCCTGCAATGATTTCATCTCCTCATTCATAGCGGCTTTCCATCTTGGGTCAGCTAACGCTTCCTGCACATTGTTAGGAATAGATACAGTAGATAACTGATTTACAAATGACTGATTTGATTCTGACAAACGATGGTTAGACACATAATGACTCATGGGATATCTAACTTTACTAGAAAGTTCGGGTTCATATGTGGGTTTAGGGATACCTCTGGTGAGACGCTGTGGTAGCTGTTTTCTAGATGGTTCAGGAACATCCTCAGTAAGCGATTGGTGTGGTGTATTGGCTGCCTGTGGGGTGAGAGACTCGGACGAAGGTGGAGCCACAACTTCTGTTTCTGGGTGTTCATCACTATTTTGATCCAAGGTTATATCATACACCTCCAATTCACCCACTTCTTGATTAATAGGTTCAGAGAGTTCCACTTCTTTAGAGATGTCTAAGTTACCCACATCTTCAGAGATGTGAACATCAACATCTTCAAAGATGTGATCATCATAGTGTAGAGTCTGAATTTCCTTCTGGTACTCCCCCTGAAGTTCAGGCTCAGAGGAAAAATACATCGAGTCTTCATGAAAAACTACATCCATTGTAATAAACATTCGTTGGGTTGGAGGATGATAGCATCGGTACCCCTTTTGATAAGTAGCATATCCTAGAAAGACACATCGCAGTGCTCGAGGAGATAACTTGTTGCGCTGATGCTTATGGAGGTGTACAAATGCTACACAACCAAAGACGTGAGGAGGTAAATTTGGTACAGCTGGAGCAACAACCGCCTCAGCGAGAGCCTGGGATGGTGTCTGGAAATCAATAGTGCTGGAGGGTACCCGGTTAATCAAATATGCTGCAGAGGTAAGTGCTTCACCCCAATAAGACAACGGCATATGGGCTTCTATCAACGAAGCACGGACAACCTCCAACAAGTGACGATTTTTTCTCTCAGCCACCCCATTCTGCTGAGGTGTATTGGAACAAGTAGTTTGATGTATAATTCCGTGTGCTTCCAGATACTGCTGAAGTTCAGAACTCAAATATTCACCTCCATTGTCACTACGGAGAACCTTAACTTGTGCATTGTACTGAGTACGAACCATGTTATAAATTTTTTGAAATAACAAGTTCACTTCACTTTTAGACTTCATTAAGCACACCCAAGTCATTCTGGTACAATCGTCAATAAAAGTAACAAACCAACATGATCCACCCAATGTAGTGACTTTGGACGGACCCCAAACATCAGAATGTATGACCATAAAAGGAACTAGACTTTTATTCAAAGTTAATGGAAAAGAAGCACGATGGCTTTTTGCAAGTTCACAAACTTCACACCGGAAGCTAGAAACAACAAATTTTGCAAATAAACTAGGAAATAATTTCTTTAGGTAACCAAAGGAAGCATGCCCCAGACGTCGATGCCATAACCAGATTTCAGATTTATGCTTCTCCCCCTCAGAGTTATCCACCATTAGAGCTTGACGCAGTTTGTCCGAACTCTTTGACACCAAGTCCAAGTAATACAACTTCCCTCGCCTAACACCACAACCAATCGTTTGCCTCATTCGGATGTCCTTAAACACACAAAAATCAGGCCAAAAAATTACAACACAAAGTAAAGCAGCGGTGATTTGGGAAACTAACAACAAATTGTAATCCAAAGATGGAACAACTAAAACAGAATCTAGATTCAAAGTATCAGTGAGAGGTAAGGGTCCTTCTCCGATAACTGGGGCCGAAGAGCCATTGGCAGTGGAAACAAATTTTTGTGAGGACGGTTTAAGAGATGAGACCTGTCTAGAATCAAACATCATATGATCCGTAGCACCGGAATCAATTATCCATGCACTATTAGAAACAAGTGCAGACATATTTAAAAACTTACCACCATTACCTGCCGCTGTTGCTAATGCTGAGATCTGTCCAGCAACATCATCCTCTGTCTTTGTTTCAACAAACGCAGCACTGGAGGTCTTTTTTGAATTCTTCTTCCGTGAATCGCGGCTACGATCCCACCATTCTGGATACCCCACAAGTTCAAAGCAGTGACTTTTGGTATGACCAGTTTGATTGCAATGGGTGCATTTGTAGGTGGATTTATCGACACCATTAGTGATCTTAGGCGTGCTTTGAGAAGGCCGGTTCTGATTAGATCGGTTTTGGGTCACCATGGCTGAAGCTTCAGCCTTTTCTGGTTCTCCAATCATCGTTGTGCGTCGAACAGCTTCACGGCGGACCAATGCATAACATGCTTCTAATTCAGGAATAGGATCCTTTCTCAAAATTTCACCGCGGACTTGTTCGAAGTCACCATCTAATCCAGCAAGAAAAATATGCACCCTTTGTCGCTGAACTGATTTTCGGTAAGATTCAACATCGTTCTCACTTTCCATGATCACCTTATCACGATGATCCAACTCACCAAAAATCTCGGTTAATTCTCCATAATACACAGAGAGTGTTCTGCCATTCTGTTTGGCAGAGAAAGCCCTCTGATTCAAGACAAATACCTGCAGTTCATCTGCTCCATCATAAAAAGCCTTAGAAAGGGCTTTCCAAATATCTCGAGCAGTGGGTAAGCGAATGTATCGCTTCATAATTTCTGGGGACATAGACATCAACAGCCATCTCTTGACCTTTTGATTGTCTGCATACCACTTCTCATATCCATCATCCTTCTCGGTAGGTGGCTGTGAATTACCACGAATGAAAGAGAGTTTCTCCTTCTCAGCAATATGCATCTCCATGATTTGAGACCACAGATCATAGTTTGTTTCATCGAGTACAATCCCTGCATTGAAGGATGAACCTTCGGATTGAATAATAATGGGAGCAGATGGCTGAGATACTTTCAAATCTGAATCGCCCATGGTTCAATGAAGGGGAAACAAATGATTCAAATTTCGTAGCTCTGATACCAACTTAAAAACAGAAACAGAGAAGAATATTTTTTCATTCTTATTATTTACAATGAATGTACAGGTTCATATACATCTCAAGATCCTACAATAATGCTGTGTACATTATCCATACAGCTACACAATCTACAGGATAGGAAAGTATCCAAAAACAGTTAAGGAAAAATCAGAAAGAATATCGCAACAGAAGGAAGGTCGCTTTACTCCTTAGTTCTAGTCTCGTTATCCTTAGTTTCACATCCTAAATTTATAGACTACAAAACCAATGTTGAAAAGCTTAATCTCATTTCAAATAGCTGTGTGAGAGAGACAGAATCAGAGTGTAATTTCTTAAGAGGAGCTCTGATAGGGTCGATTAATGGATTCAGACTTAAAATGAATAAAACAAAAATACATAGGACATTTCTAAAAGCAAGAATTCATACAGCGAGCTTTTCTTATCAAATATGAATGAAAGGAAGAGATAAGACAAACATGTTGACTAGACTTGGATGGCCTTCAATGAAGAATTCTTTCCTTACTACAGAGTTAATCTACAGTTTGGGACGGGTTTCAAAAAGAGAGGATCGATTTGCATTGATGGCCTTCTCTACCCTGAGTCGTTCTAGTTTTGCCAAAGAGAGCGGGTTTAAGAATCTTTGAAGGATTTTGTACTCGAGTTGGCTAAGAGTGATACTGTGATAGTTGTGGCCAAGACAAAAGACGGAGTCACAAAATGCAACATTTACTTTAGCCTGAAATAAGGAAATTGAAAACTAACTTCAAGTACAGACACCACAAGAAAATAACCTAAAATTCTAGTGCCAAAGTTTGATCTATGATTCACCTACATTGGATATGCTATCGACATGAAGCTGAGAATAATATTCGATAATCACAGGCATATATATTATCATCATTCTACGCAATATTTATAAGTATGATAGACAGAACTAGTGTACCTTTGCAACAAGCATGAAGGAATGATAAATGAATAAATGTAATGTTGCAACTCACCAAACCCTTGAAATAAATGTTGCAAACTTGTGTGAAATGGCTCCAATGGACGTGGATCTTGACTCTTGATCTTGATATGAGATAATGTCTTTGAATGCTCGTTTGAATCATGAAAACCCACATCACAAATGTTAGCTCACAAACACACATGATGTATGATGACTTTGACATGATGCTTGAATTTCAAATGCTGCTCCAAATGCTTGATAATCAACTCTTGAATGCTCTTGATCTCATGAAATTGCTTAGCTAGAATGTTAGGATGCTTGATAAGATTTCTTAGGTGTTTATACTTGTTTATCCCTAATTTTCCAAAATTACAACACTACAATCCAACATCAAATCTAGGATAATAAAATACTGCCAAGAATTTGAATTAAAATAGGTTCAAGTTAAAGTGAGACTCATATGCTAGGTTGGGCATATGAGTCCCAGTGGCTTAAACTTGGGACACAAACTCCAAGAAATGTTAAGTTCAATGCAACATTTAAAATCAGGTCTCGAAACCTAGGTGGGCCCCATACGCCCAAGGTGGCATATGAGTCCCAAATCCTTAGATTTGAAACACATAACCTCATACATTTTCTAAAAGCATGCTTGAATAGGGTATACCCCTAAATTAGGATGATGGAATCCCTACAATTCTCATTTTTATCAATAACCCTATTGACCATAATTTCTAACCCTTGTTCCATTCTAGGCATCTAGGGTGACCTAGGGAATTGAGCCATTATCTCATCATCCAATCCTTCTTCACACCCTAGAGGTTCCAATCATGATTTTATTTTATAGGGTTCCAATATCTAAAACTAGGGCTTTTAAAAAAATTATAACTTTGAAGAAGAATTTAAAATTTTGCACAATCTCTACCCTTCCAGAGCCCTAATTTTCCTTTATGAATATGAGAAACTAGAAAACTATACCTCTTTATGTCAAAGTACACAAAAATAGTTCAAATCTACTTACCAATTCTTCACTTGTTGAAAACCCTAGAAATATCATGAAAATCCTTCATCTAGAAATTTGTAGTAATTTCACTATGATGTCTTCTCTTTATGCTTCCCTGATAGTGCTTTCCTCCATGAATCATTAAAATAAAAAGGACATGTTGCACAATTTCAGGAGTTTGGGGAAAAGTTCAGCTTTACATTACTCTACAAAGGTTTAAGTTTGCATTTGAAAAGGAAATACCCACATTTATAGCACAACAAATGCTTTTCTCTTACTCACAAAGAACTTCTTTGGAATAAAAGGCTGTGTGATGCACATAGTTAGAGTGACTTAACCACAAGTTGATACTTGGCACTAATTAGGATAAAGGTGGGACCCTTGGCAAGGTTTTCTTTGGGAAAATTCAAAACATTTTAAAGCATGTGCACAAATGAATAACTTAAGTTACTAGGGAAAAGGGCGCTGATAGAGCACAATAAAAGGGACTTCACTAGAAAACTTAAGTTATCATGCAAAAAGAAAGCTTATGATTTGATTGGCTTACAACCCATACACGTCAACATCGGGAATAAAAGGAACATTTTACAGGCTCACAGTAAGAATATAGTAATTTGAAACGATTTCATGAATTGAAGATGCTATGCAAAATTATGCCGAATGCCATGTGGGACCTGGTAAAGCACAATTAATGGTAATTGGAACATATTAAAGGCAACATGTTCACTTAGTGTTCTAGCAACTGTGGTCGGTAAACAAGTGAGACAAAGGCCTTAAAAACATAACTTAAAGGCTAGGAAACTGGGACCATCAATCAATGATGAATTATAAAAAAAGTAAGGGTTTCAGGTAGGAGTTAGGGTTTTAATGAAAGGCTAGGGTTTTTCAAAGCCCCAATGCAATTTTTTTTTGAAGATACAAAATATAAGATTTTGACAATTTTATGAATTAAAATGGCTCAGAGGGCTAGAAATTGCACAAGCACCACTAATACCTTCAATAAAAAATCTACTATCAATAACAACTTAGTGGCACATAAAATAGCCAAGAAATTTGAATGAATCAACTTCTAACAAAGAAAAAACTTCATTTGAAGGTGTTCCAACTTTTCACCCTCAAAAAAATCATTTTTCAAAATCACCCACACTTGTGGGAATGGATTTACACTTCCACCCTTATCTATTGGCATGATTCACGTTATTTCTTATTATAAAATTCTATTAGGCTATTTAATATTATCTTTTTCTATTATGGCTATGAGCTTATATCAACTCACCTTTCAAAGTGACACACAGGGGCATCATGCACCCCCTTCATATTTTGACTATCACTACCGTATCTTTACAAATGAGGTGCTAATTACCTTATTAACCTTTGTGTGTTCATGATTTTGTATGCCACATCAGGGGGCATATGCCTATCATAGTGCCTTTTATGCTTCCATGGGAATTATTAGGTCACTAGGGGTTACATCACCATTTTATTGCCATTGTTGTGGGCAACATTCTTATTCATATAGATACCATCTCCAACCCATGTGCTTACATGATGCATTATTTACAATCACCGAAATATGCTTATGTTGCTATATGATTAGATATTTTTATGATTACGTAATTAGATAAATATTTAGCTATTTATATGATTATATTTTTGCATGCTTCTAGATTACATTTAATTTTCATTTATTGTTTTTCTCTCTTCAAAATTCCTTGTATCTTATGAACCCAACCAATCATTGTAGGCTTATCTTATTACTAGTGTTCCTATGTTTATATATGCAAATATTTGTAGGTACTTTTAAAGATTTAAGTTTTGGAGAAAACACACGATCATATTTTTGTACTAGGGTTAATTACTTTATATGGATTATATTCCAAAATCTATTGAGTGTCTGAATATTTACTTTACATGTGTGTTTGTGAGTGCTACATACTTTGAGATGCATGATCATTCAAGGAATCACATACACCTCATAGTGGGAGCAAAATCTAATGGTAAAATTTGCATACTCATGTCATTTTCTATTTAATTTTGTGTTTATTTTGAGGGGAGAGCTATGATACATATACATATTAACAAATGATGTAATTTTGTGCAATATGAGTCCCTTTCCCTATGTTATCCATTTACCCCATTACATATATTTCTATTACTTATATCCTTTCTCATGTTCACACAATCTTATAAATTCACTCTACCCACTTATTTATTACCTGTGGACTTACACTTATTCCCATATGTACATGTTATCTACTATGAGTTTATAATCATTCTGTTATCCTTATGATTGCAAATTCATTTGACCCAAATTTAAATTTCTACCAAGATAAAAAAAAATACTTATTTTTAATTTATATTTTTACACATTTCAAATACTAAATTGAATGTTTCTAATTTTCAACTCAATTAATTATGAACACTCTTACCCCCTTACAACCCTTCTATCTGCTATTCTTCATCCATTTTTAAAAGTTGACCATGCGTGGTCAAAAAACCATTGTATCTATTTGAAGATTAGTTAAGTGCCTTCAATAGGTATCCCTGTTGGTTGGTACAAGTATTAGTAAATGACCAGGATGATCGTGTGGGACGGAAGCTTTAAGAATGATCCTTGTTTTTGGACAATCGTACCTTGATACTTATCACTCTTTTGCTTTTGAAGTAAAGACATCACATGTGGGGTAGAATAATAATGGCATTTCAGACTGCTCATTGGTGACTACATTCGATATTTTCATTATGAGGATATCATGTGGGGTACAATAGCATTGAGACTTGAGCGTGTCTGCCGGTGACAGGGACTTACGATGTATCTTTCTTCCTACTGGTCTTCATCCTTGGGTAGTTGTTGACTTTGATTCTACCATAATTAAATCTATTCTCCCTTGCCAGCAACTCAGATACCAAGTTCTTCATTCACAGTTTCTGAGTCTAAGTGGTGCTTGTTCGGTAATAAACATGGCCACAACAAAGAGACCTCATGCTGTAATGTTGGCCTTTCCTACTCAGGGCCACATTCAGCCCATAATGCAGTTTGCCAAAATTTTGTCTGCCCGAGGATTCCACGTTACTTTTGTTAATACTGAAAACATGCAAGAGAAAATGTTGAAATCTGGAGCGATCCAGTCGATGGGTGGCATTAGCTTCGAAACCATTCCAGACGGGCTGCCTCCGGAGCACGGGCGCACCAGCCAAACAATTGACGAGCTCTGTAAATCCATCACAAATAGTTGCCCCCCGCATTTCGAAAAGCTGATAGATAAGTTGATGAGCTCAGCAGATGTCCCTCCCTTGAGCTGCGTTGTCTACAACGGAGTTATGTCTTGGGCTCAAAAATCAGCCAAGAGATTGGGAATTCCTGGAGTATCCTTCTGGACAGCGAGTACTTGCGGCTTCAACATTTACTTCTCAATACCTCTTCTTGTGGAGAAGGGATATATTCCTCTCAAAGGTATGTCTGTTCTAGGAATTGTAAAGACTTGTTTTCTTCCATCTGTTTCTTGTCTGAGGGCTGTATGATATCCTTCTGAAATCCTAGAAAATAAAGAAAGGATGCCCGTTATAGCGAACTCTACAAATAATAAAAGTAGCGTTTACAGTTTAAATTGTTGAAGGTTAGACAACTTCACAGAGAGACCGCCATAGTTCAGGATTTGTTGAGATTTCGAGATGAATTCCAATTAAATAATTTTGGACTACTTGTAACTAATTAAACAATGTCCAGTAGTTTTTAAATTCGATTGTATAAAATTTATTTTATATTATTATTTGGGATCATATTTTATGATCCATCATCAAGATAATAAAGACAGTTTGATCTTTTAACTTAATAAAATTATTTTTGTTTTAATACATATAACTAAAAAAAACAAATACGTTATTTTATGATCCATCATCAAGATAATAAAGACAATTTGATCTTTTAACTTAATAAAACTATTTTTGTTTTAATACGTGTAACTAACAAAAGCAAATACGTTGTTTGTTGGGCAGATAAAAGCTACCTCACAAACGGATATCTGGAAGAAGAGATCAGTTTCATTCCTGGGATGCCCACATTGCGTATGAAAGATGTGCCAAGTTTCTGCTATGATTCTGCCAATTACATGTTTGAGTTTCTAGAAACTCAATGCCAGGCTGCTCCCTTAGCCGATTTCATGGTATTTAATACATTTGATGAGCTAGAGGGCCCAATATTAGAGGCACTTCGGCCCAGGATTCCTGCGTACAGCATAGGTCCTCTATTGCTCTCTGCAGCAGAAGAAACAAATGGATTATCCAACGTGATTTCTGCAAGTATATTTACTGAAGAAACAAGCTGTGTCAAATGGCTCGATAATCAAGCCCCTAATTCGGTTATTTATGTGTGCTTTGGAAGCATGGCAGTGATCTCTGAAAGGGAGCTTGTTGAGATTGCATGGGGTTTAGAGGCGAGCAAGCAGCCCTTTCTATGGGCTATTCGTGCAGATCTCGTTCGTGGAGCTTCTACTGTGTTGCCTATGGAGTTTATGGACAAAGTGAAGGGAAGAGGTTTTTTTGTAAGCTGGGCACCTCAAATAGAAGTGCTCTCCCATCCTTCCGTGGGAGGGTTCTTAACTCACAATGGATGGAACTCCACATTAGAAAGCATTTGTGCCGGAGTACCCATGATATGTTGGCCATTCTATTCAGAACAACAGATTAATAGGACTTATGTGAGCCAGGTTTGGAAAATTGGGATTTCAATGAATGATTATGTCACAAGAGGGGAGGTGGAAGAAATGGTGAGAAAATTGATGACAGGGAAGGAAGGGGAAGAAATGAGGAAGAGGAGTGGCGAGTTAAGAGATTCTTCCATTAAAGCTATCAAGAAAGGAGGATCTTCTTACAAAAATTTGGAAAAGATTTTAGTGGAGATGGAAGGAAGAAACGAGATATGATTAATCTTATTTTTCCTAATTTGTTAGGGACTAGTGATTGCCATTTTTAGGGGATGTTAGCAAACTATAACTAGTGAATATTTCTGTTTTACGTTTTCATTTTGATTTGTTGCGTTAAAATGGAATATGGATTAGTAGTTATGTGTAGATTTTTTTTTTGTGTATATTATGTAGATTTAATTTGTATTATTAATATTAAAAATATATTGTTATAATTAGTTTGTTGTTATTGATTAATATTTTATTAGTTTAATAATTTATGGTTGATATTATAAAATCAATTCAAATATAATATATTTTTATGTATTAATATTTTATTAGTTTAATAATGTTTGACTTTGAATGAATATGATTGTTGCAAAAAGGGTGTGGTTCATAATCTCTTTATATTCTTCTTATATGTAGCTAATTTGAGTATTAGTTGAATAAATAATTAGAACAAATTTTGTTGAATTGGATAGATCTTAGTTGTAACTTAATTTTAATTTCAAAAAATACAAAATTTTATCCAAATTTTTGATTTTTTTAAGACTAATTTGAATTACAATTATTTATGCAATACATAATACCTTAAATAGGTATATTGCATACAATTAATGAGCACAAGAACTAATTAGATGCTATTCTTGAAATAGAATGTGTCACATAATAAAGATTTCAATTCAAGAATGCATTGAATGATAGGAAATTTTAAATAAGATGTATTACATTAGATAAGTGCAATTTTATATGCACTTATTATTGATACCTAGACTTTGAGTAGACCTAGATTGGTTTTGGAGAACCAAGGAGGTATCACTCCTATATCCTAGATTAGCCTCATCTTCTTGCTTTGTTTGGACTTGTGTAGCCAATTATGTGTTTGAGAAAACCTTTATGTGAATTTGTAGTGTAGTAAAATGCATACCCTTGCATTTTCACACTTGTTTGGGCCCGCCTTGCTTTATTTATGCTTCTTTATGGCTTAATTGGTCCTATTGTGTGTCCATAAGCCTTATGAATTACATATTTTTCTAGTTAATCTCAATATTTTCCAATGCATAAATGATAAATTAATGACTCCATCGATGTGTCCTTGATTTTTGGGTTGGGACTAAAATGCCACCTAGGGCGTCTTAGTCCCCCAAGGCTCTTGGGACCCTGATTTTGGCATCTCTAGATTGGGCCCCTTTTTCATGTCTATGCCCCAAGTTTTTAGGACTTGGGACTAAGATGCCACCTAGGGAATCTTAGTCCTCCTTGAGTCCTTTTCAAGATTTAATTTCAAATTATGGCAGGATTTAGCCTCCTTTATTTAATGAATTCATATGTCAAATTTGTGTGATATAATTTTGGGATATTAAGCATAGATAAGTATAAATACAAGGTTCATTCATTCATTTCAACCTAAGTCTTTTGTGAGATATTTTATCATAGCATAATTGAGTTCACAAGAGCATTCAAGAGCATATTTATTAAGCATTTGAAGCCATCTTCAGATTCAAGCATCATATCAAAGAGTTATCTTGCATCATGTGTGTTGTTGTGCTAACATTTTTGATGTAAGGTTTTGATTCAAGCAAAGCAATTCAAGTACTATCTTTCGAGTATTCAAGATCCATATCCATTGCAACCATTGCACATAAGTTTGCAGACTTTACATGGGTTTGGTGAGTTGTAGCATTGCATATTTTTCATTCACCATTTCCTTCATTATTTCCATTTCATTTCAAGGTTTAATTATGATGAGGGAGCAAACCCGAGACATAGAAAATGATGCCAACAACCAGAGAACTTTTATTATCATTTAGAATGGAACTTTTTACATGCAGAGGATCACAAATCCTCAAGCTCTGCAATACATGCAAATTACAGAAATTACAAAAAATTACAAAAGACCCCCTTTCGCAGCATGCAAACTCTTTTCCCCAAAAAGCTACCAAAAATCAGAAATCTCACCCATAAATAGAGCTCCTTTCCAATTTGGAGCCAAAACAACATTCAAAATTTAGTTTTGCCAGTTTGGCGCCCAAATTACAATTTGAAATTCACATTTGAATTCACATTCAAAAATTAGCACATTTCTAAAAATGTACCAACTTCCGGAAGCCATAACTTTTAATCCAACCATCGGATTTTCAATGATAATACCTTTTTCAGAAAGCTTTCGAAAAGACAATATGGCGCTTTTCACAAATTTTTGGGCCCATCCCTAAGGGCCTCAAATTTGGCTTCGAATATTTTAATAGCTAAAGGGGTATCCAGAAATGCAAAAACATTTAAGAAACAACCAACAAAAAATTAAAATCATTCTTTTTTTGGGTGATGTAGGATTGGCCTCACACCATTGGATGCTCCTGCATCAGACACCCAAGGTAATTTGAGAAGTGACCCCGTCACGTCTTAGATGGTTGAGAAAAACCCAAATGGTCAACCTCTGCCTTAGACAACCAGGATGAATCTTCCACAGGCCTTCCTCTCCACTTCACTAGATATTATTCATATTGCCTGTTTCTGGTACTCCTTCCCACATGGCTATCCAGGATTGCTTCAATCTCCTCCTTCTCTGGAGTAGGTGCAGGAATGTTACATTGTTCTATTACTGGACCATTCTTTGTGCCACCTTCACGATACTCTGTCAAATCTGCAATGTTGAACATAGGGGAAATGTTGACTCCATCTGACAACTCTACCTCATATGCGTTCCCTAAATCATGCCTCTTCAAAATTTTACAGGGACCAAACTTCTTCATCTTCAATTTGTTATAGGTTTCCACTGGAAACCTTTCTTTCCTCAAGTGGACCATCACTTCATCACCAATATGAAACTCCTTATACCTCCTCTTCTGATCTGCCTTAGCCTTATACTGCATATTCATCTTGGTAATATGTTCTCTTACCTTCTCATGTATATTCTTGATGTGCTCTACAAAGTCTTCGACTTTAACACTTGTCTTCTTCTCTTGGTCCATCTTTCTCAATTCCAGAGCAGTCATGACACTGCCTCCATACACAATCTGGAATGGTGATCTATCAGTGCTTCTGTTGACAGAATTGTTATAAGAAAATTCTTCCTGGGACAAGATCAAATCCCATCCCTTGGGTTTATCTCCTACCAAGCATCTTAGTAGGTTACCCATAATTCTATTCACAACCTCAGTCTGCCCATCAGTTTGTGGATGGTGTGTAGAACTGAACTTCAACTCTATTTTCAACTTCTTCCACAAGGTCCTCCAAAAGTACCCAATAAATTTTGTGTCACGATTTGAGACTATACTCTTTGGAAAACCATGAAGCCTCACCACCTCTCTGAAGAACAAGTCAGCAATGTGGATTGCATCATGGGTCTTTTGGCATGGGATGAAATGTGCCATCTTCAAAAACCTATCAACTACCACAAATACTTAATCATTCCCTCTTTGTGTCCTTGGCAAACTAAGAACAAAGTCCATACTTATATCCTCCCACGACCTCTCTGGGACAGGTAAGGGCTGATACAACCCAGTATTTTGGCTTACTCCTTTAGCCATTTGACATACCCTGCAACTCTACACAAACTTCTTCAATCTTGTGATAACTGAGGCCAATAATAATGCTCACTGATAATGGCAATGGTCTTATCCCGACTAAAATGTCTTGCCATTCCTCCACTATGCTTCTCCTTTATTAGGTTCTCCCTCATGGAACTCCTTGGAATACACAATTGGCTTCCCTTAAACAACATGCCATCCTGGATTATGAAATCCAGCCACTTCGTCCTATCAAGTGTAACACACTCCTTGCAAGCTTTCCAAGCCTATGCAAAATTAGGATCTTCAGGGTACAATGTCTTGAGTTCATTGAACCCAACCACTTCAATCTGCATCTCTGTCAGAATGTTTTCCTCCTACTTAAGGCATCTACAACCCTATTCAACTTGCCACTCCTATGCTTTAAAACAAAAGTATAACTCTGCAAAAATTCTACCCATTTCATATGCCTTTGATTTAATTTTCCTTGACTACTCAGGTACTGCAATGCTTGATGATCAGTATACAAAACAAATTCCTTCAACAATAGATAATATCTCCATTTCTTTAATGCTTGAACTATTGCATAAAATTCCTAATCATATACAAAGTACTTTCTCTTTGCATCATTTAAATTTTCACTAAAATAGGCAATGGGCTTACCTTCTTGACTCATCACTGCTCCAATGGCACAACCACTAGCATCACAATCCACCTGAAACACCTTATTGAAATTTGGGAGGGCTAAAACTGGTTGCTTTGTCACCTTCTGCTTCAACAGATCAAAACTCTTCACTGCTCCAATGCTCCACTTGAACTCTTTTCTATCCCCTCTCATTGTTTCAGTTAGGGGTGCACAAATACTACTGAAGTTTCTAATGAACTTTCTGTAAAACCTGGCCAAACCATGGAAAGATCTCACCTCAGTAGCAGTTCTCAGGGTAGGCCATTCTAGAATAGCCTTCACCTTCTCTGGGTCCATCTTGAGACCTTCTATCGAGACAACAAACCCCAAGTACACTAACTCCTTCATAAAACTACACTTCTTAATATTAATCAACAATTTCTCTTCTCTAAACTTTTTAAAGACTACGAATATGCATCAAATGCTCACCTAGGGACTTATTGAATATTAAAATATCATCTAAGTACACAATAACAAAATTCCCCATAAACTCTTTCAATACCTCGTTCATGAGCCACATGAATGTGCTCGGTGCATTGTTTAGACCAAAGGGCATAACTAACCACTCATACAGGTCCTCCTTGGTCTTGAAGGCAGTCTTCCATTCATCACCCTCTCAAATACGGATCTAGTGATATTTGCTCTTCAGATCAATCTTCGTGAAGTACTATGCTCCACTCAAAAAATCCATTAGGTCATCCATCTTTGGCAGGGGAAATATGTACTTGATTGTTATCTTATTTATGGCCCGAGAGTCTGTACACATCCTCCACTCCCCATCCTTCTTTGGTGCTAGTACTGCAGGTACTGCACATGGGCTCAGAATCTCTCAAATCAAACCCTTTCTCAACAACTCCTGAACTTGTCTGTTCAACTCCTCATTTTCTGTAGGAGTCATTCTATGAGATACCTTATTTGGAAAACTAGCTCCAGGGATCAAGTCAATCTGATGACTGATCTTCCTCATTGGTGGTAAACCCTCAGGTACGTTATTAGAAATAATCTCCTGAAACTCATCCAATAGTCCAAAAAATTCTACTGGCACCTTCTCACTATCTTCCTTATCCATTCTAGGAATCAATGCATAACACATACACTCATGCTTCATGCCTTCTAAAAATTTCCTTCCATCGACAAAATAAATTCTAGCACTATTGCATACCTTTTCTTCATCCTTCTTTAGGGGTTTCAACTTATGGCAGACTCCATCCTTCATCAAGGAATAAGTGTTTGCATGGCCATCATGTACAACACGCCTATCGAACTGCTACGGCCTCCCCAACAACATGTGACATGCATCCATGGGGTTGATATCACAGAGTACCTCATCACGATAGCTTCCGATCTTGAACTTCACCAGGCACTGCTCATTGAACAGAACTTTGTGGTCTTTTTGCAACCAGGCAATCTGATATGGATGTGGATGCCTTTCCCTTTTCAGCTTTAACTTTGTAACCATCTCTTCTAACACCAGATTATCGATGCTCCCACTGTCAATAATGACATCACAACATTTGTCTTCACACTTGCACCTTGTGTGAAATAGATTCTTCCTCTGTTATGGTTCCTTCTCTTCAGTCACCAGGGCTCTTCTAACCACTAGGGCTTCTCCCTTTTCTGCATCATCTGAATGCTCGGATTGAGCCTCCTCATCTGCATGTGCAACCCTTCCACGATCTTCTGGCCTTCTGTTTGTCCTTCCTTGGTGTTTTGGACATTCATAGGCTCGATGCCCTTCTTCACCACAATGGAAACAAGTTCCTCTGAAACCACCTCTTCCGCGTCCTGGCCCAGATCTTCCTTGTCCTCTACCTCTTTGATCACCACTGTTTTGATCATGAGGGTGGTAGAAGTTATCATTCTTCTGGCTTCGATTGGTACCCACATCTTCATTTTTCCTTTCATCCTCATTTCGGCTTCCAAAAGATCTTCCACTACCCCTTCCACTTTGACCTCCTCGTCCTTTTTGCTTGCTGTCAAATGATCTTTTGTTCAATTTCTCCTCAAATTTCAGAGAAAACTGGTACGCATCCTCAATGGTGGTCATTTTGACCAGGCTTAGCTCCTCTTGAATGCTTGGTCGTAACCCATTAAGATAATGGGCTACCTTCTCCTTGTTGGCCTCTGCATGGCCCATTCTGATGATCATCTTGTGAAAATATTCTGTGTATTCTTTCACAGATCTACTTCCTGGCTTCAACCCTTGCAATTTCTTCAGCAGATCTAACTCATAGTCCACTGGTATGAACTGCTTCTTCAGTTTCTCCACCATGCGATCCCAACTACTAATCTTTCCTTTTCCTCTTCGATTTCTCTCCAAGTGTACCTCTTTCCACCAAATATTGGCATGGCCCTTCAGCTTCATTTTTGCAAACTTAACTTGATCTGGGTCCTCTACTTCTTCATACTCAAAATACTCTTCTAGCTCATTGATCCATTGAATCAACTCTTCCGGGTTCAAATTTTCAGAATAACTGGGGACTTCTATTCTGGGTCTTTTTCTGATCTTTGAAATGGCCCTTATTAGCCGCATATGATCTTGATCAATTTCTTCTTCTTCCTCTTCAATGTCTGAATCTTCCACCTCTTCTTCATCCTCACTTTCTCCTCTCCTTCCTGGGTTTAACCCTCTTCTCATTTGTTCCTGCAATGCATCAATTTGTCTCTAGAGGACTCTAAAACCCTCAGTCGCTAATGGATCTCTTCCACCAGCATTT
>VDFB02330430.1:0-18857 GCA_007258455.2 Sequoia sempervirens | reverse complement strand
TGTATGAGCAACTATGACAAATGACTAAGCCCTATGCAAGTGTTGAAGGATTTGTATGAAAGAAAATGACCTCACAATGGACTAGAATGACAATGACTGCAAATGACAAAATAACCTAAGTTAAAATCTGAGCATCAGAGAGATAGAAAGCTATAAGAGAGAGAGAGAGCCAAATGAGAACAAAATTGCCATTTTATAAAAACTGCAATTTTGAATGTGTGGCTAGGATGAGAAGATGACAAAAACCCTAGAATCAATGATCAAGATTAAATGTTGCTGTATGCATTAGGGTTAGTTCAAAATTATGGCAATGTCAAGAAATGAATGGTCAAGATTGAATTATAAGATAATTCGATCAAGGGTCGAAATTAAATGAGATGCCAGAAAATAAGAATTAATTTGGAAGACAAGACTGGCACAGAAAAAGAGGTTGCTAAGAATTAAATAATAAAAATTTATTTTCTCTATAGCTAACTAGTAAATAATTAAATAATAAAAGATATTATTTAATATGGAGGAATGTGACAAAAGGAATTGTGCAGATTAAATGATGATTTAATTCAAAAAATTCTAGAAAATGGGCTAAAATTAAATAAAATGAAATTTGTTTAATTTGAAGAGGCTAATGAATAATTAAGTAATTTAAAATAATTATTTGAGTATGAGTGGAAGAAATGGACAAAAAATTAAAATAAAATTGAATTTGTTGTTTTTGGAAAAATGTGAATCTAATAGTGTAGTGATGTAATTAAATAAATAAAATTTATTTATTTAATAATCAAGAAGAAATAAATGATAAAGGGGAATTAAATAAATTTAAGAAATTTATTTAATTAAAGGGAGACCTAGGTAATTAATGACGTATTAGATAAATAAATAACATTTATTTATTTAATAATCAAGGAGAAATGAATGACAAAGGGGGGATTAAATAAATCAAGAAATTTATTTAATTAAATGAAGACTTTAGACAGTTAGTGACGTATTTAATAAATAAATAAAAATTTATTTATTTAATAATCATGAAGAATAAAAGGACATGAATTAATTAAATAATTATGAATTATTTAATCAATAGTCGAATGTGAACCAAAGACATAATTAACTGTCTTAATTATGCTAGGACGAAAGTGGTAAAAATGAAGCTTGCAGGCCTAGGTCATTTTTAGGTGTCTACACTTATCTTTATAATAATTTAAAGATTGAGTAATAGAATTGCCATGTGAATTCAATTGTTTTGGACCTTGTTATTTTTAATATTATGTTAAAGTTGCAATTTAAAAGTAGGATTTTCATAGTAACTAGCTCAATAAAAAATATGGTTTTATTAATGATATAGTTATTCTTAAAAACACTTGTTGTAGTGAATACTGCCTTGTTTAAGGAATATTTTCATGGTTAGAATGCTATGATTTATTGTTTGAATTGAACAATGTGTTTTGATTGTTGGGGTTGGGTGATTTTGTAATTGTTAAAAGTGGGTGTCATTTGTGCCATTTGGGAATGTGTTTAGTATGTTGGTTCTAGAGGCCTAATAGGGGTTATATTTGTATGAATGGTCTTTATGATTGCTTAACCTTGAAAGTGGTTGGCTATGTTGTGGGTCATGTGTATTGTGTGAAATGTAAACCCTAAGGGTGATTCCCTCCTATCTTTGTATGGATTGATGTGATTATGATAAGTGAGCAAGATGGTCAATGCCTTGCTCTATGTATGGATTCATGTGATTATGATAAGTGAGAAAGATGGTCAGTGCCTTGCTCTCTATATGGATTCATGTGATTATGATAAGTGTGCAAGATGAACAATGCCTTGCTTTGTGTAGGGTTTACTAGTTGCAAGTAGGGGGAATGACTCTCAATGGTGGCTGAAACTCAAAGTTGTGTCTAGAATAACCCATTGAAGAGTTTCTTAATCTAGTGATAACCTTAATAATGAATTAGGGAGATGGGTAGAATTCACAATAAACAAGATAATGATATGCCCCACTCATGGCTCAAGTGCTCTTTTAGGCTTGAGATGAGATGAGAAGGTCTAGAATGGAAAGATCAACTGCCTTGTCATTATAAAAGGTACGTTGGTTTCACATGAGTTTGTATGGGGGTTGGGGATTGGGAGAGGCTACTAAGATAACCCAGGATGGGGGCCAGGGCCTAAGAAGATCTACCAGGATAACCCATGTCAAGCTATGTGATGACACTCTTCCCTATTATAGTCTAGCATTCCCTAGTGGTATTTCCTTTTTGTTTGTAATTGCCTTTGGAAGTGAAGTAATTGTTGTAAGTGATGTTAGTGTGATTAGCAGTGTGTTGGAGTCATGTATAGCCCTTGTTTGTGTTAGCTTATTATTTTCCTAACTGTCTATTGTATGTGGGATCTTGTGTTATCTCCTAGCATGGGGGTGGACCTGAGGATTCCACATGGTTGGGAGGTTGGTGCTTTTTCCTCCATTGGGTATTCTTGCTACATGTTCATGTGTGATGAGATTGATTATTACACTATGGAGTTCAGTTCCTATCCCTATTTAAGATCTCCTATCATGTATTTGTATATTGGATTGAACTTCCTTTGTACTGCTTAATGTAAGCTGATGCAATCTTCCCACATGTACTAGGGGAAGCATTGTTGTAATTATTGTAATGATGTAATGATTATTGAAGACTTCTTCTTGTAAAGAGTACTGTAAAGTAATGCATCATTCATATGATTGTTAGCTAGAAAATGATATTTAATGTTTGATTATCAATTGAAATATTATGGAAATGAGTAATATAATATCATTTAATTTAGTGCTTTAAAATGAACCTAACATGTTATATCGATCATGTTATCCTTTAATGTTGATGAAAGGTTTCTAGTAATCTTTATTGTTAGTTTGTGAGTAGCGCAGTTGAGGAACCTTAGAGGACATAGGAATAGATTATTATGTTATTTTATGTTATGCATTCTATTATTATTTGCATTTTTTTTAAAAATTGTTCCATTAATTTGACCTAGTTTAGTGTTGTCCTCTGGGGTTCCTTGACGAGGGTGTTACACTTTCAAAACATTTACCTACCAACACCACATTTCCATATTCATCTTTGTACATAGATACTTTATCATTACCCACCTTTGTTACTCCCTCAAAGATCAAGTCTAAGATCAAAAACTTGGGTATTAGCTAATATGAGCTCCAAGCCTTCCACATCAAACCCACATAACCATTCAGTTCATCCTAATATTTTGAGGTCCATGATCATTCTATGTTTGATCATGATATCTATGATAATCTATATTGAGGACATCCAAGATCATATCCATTCCACTCCAAAATCATTCCATATTGAGCATCTTGGGTTAGGGTATGCATCTCCTAATGTTGACTCTACTATGCCTTCTTTCCAAATTGCTAAGGATGTACAAGGTTCCTTTGACATTAATAGTGCTAAAAAGGATAGTCATGAAGAACCCGTTGAGTGCATCACCAATCTCTTCCATGATCATATCTTTACCATTTCATCCAATATATCCAACACATGACACTTCCATCCATCTCCTAGACTTGGATCAATAAGTATTATCCAAAAATAACAAGGCTATCAAACATAAATGAAAAATAAAAATCCTTCATCAAATGGAGATCCAAAACAAAAAGAAAAAAATAAATAAATGAGAAGTCCTTTTAGTCAAAACCAAAATCAAAAGCTAGTGGAAAAATAAAAACATAAAAAAATAAATAAAGGAAATAAAGAATTGATGCCCAATCATGCCCCTTCATCCAAAATAGCTAGGGTTATCTATGAAAGAAAAATATCATGAAATGAGTTTGATGATCCTAAATCTTCATCCTCATCATCTGCACACAATCCATACACTACCAAAATTTTCCCATATCCATCTATTCATCATATAATCCCATCCTCCTTGGTGATGTATCTCAATGGATATTTGATGGTGACGTCTTCATGTGCTCTAATATAGAGGTTTCCCAAACACCTTTTCATGTGAAGCATGCCCACCCTTGTACTACATAAGTTAGGGATCATACCTTATCATCCTCCATCCACTGCATAAATCACCCTCCATCATCCATCTCATATCATCCATATCCATCTATCATGCTCTGTCATTCATCTATTAAGGAGAATCCACCATGATCATAACATCATCAAGTCTCATTTATCCAAAAAAATATAAAAAAATCAAAAATTAAAAAAAAAAATCCAAACATAAAAAATAAAAAAAATAAAGAAATAAAAAAGTAGTAAAGAGAAATAATCCATCCATAGGTGAAAACCACTTTGGTGGCACCTTGGGATCATTTTAAGTTAATAAAAAAATAAAAAAAACCATCATTTATCCATAAAATCATAAATACATGTATTAAAAATATATCAAAATATATAAGCATCATCATCCTAATCATATATATCATCTTTCCATCATATTCATAAACATCATTATAGCCATCATAAACATACGTCTGTATAAGAATTCACATCTTACATCATCATAGTTAGAAAAATAAATATCCATCATAAACATGAATAAACCATCATAAACACATACATGGGAAACCCATCATATACATGATCATATACCACATGCATACTCCAAAATCATAATAATCATCATTAATATCTATCATCATTATATGATCCACATATCAATAATAATTTCCAGTATTGGCATGGTGTGATGGTTTATAGGTGGCATTGTTGTTCTTGCCACCATGGTTCAAGCCCCATTGGGGTGGTATTGTTGAATGGTTGTATTCCGATTCATAGCTCTAGTCAAAAGTTTACCCCTTGAATAAAAAATAACATATCAATAATAATAATAAATTTTCATAATGAAAAGCCATCATATACATATATCTATAATCATAATACATCTTGAATATACATCAATGTAATGTCACACATCGATTAATCTCATAAAGCATGATTAAAAATGTTCCCTAGGGCATATATCCAAAATGTCTCCATTTATTCATAGCTAGCTATTGTTACCCCTCTCTAAGTGTGTCTAAGACTTCATAACTCCCCTTTCTCTTGGTGGTGGTGATGTTGGTGGCCCCATCATGCTCAATCTTGAACTTTTGGATCTAGACCTCGCTGATATAGACCTCCCCGATTGATTGCTCTTAGCAAAGCTAAAATCTCTTTGTCCTACTGGTATGACCTACTCATATAGATCTTTCTACAATACAGTATTGATCATCCCAGACCGTCTCATCCTCATGGATGTTCCCAATCCATCACCACTTCCTTTTCTTTTTCCACTCAAAACTTCCCATTCACGCTTTCAACACTTTCAGTTCATGGGATTATCGCCATTGCCAGAATTATATTTCATATGCTTCCCTGGAACGCCATAGCTGCCTCGGGGATGTGATCTCTCCTTGGGTTAGTCCCTCTTTGCACACCATTCCACTCTCTCCACCCATCACCACCCTCTCCTCCTTGGGGTTGTGCTTATGGATGTACTTATACCTATTCCTATTCTTGTATCTTCTAGGGAGGTCCCTACACACCACCATCCCCACCCATGTCTATATAATCCAAAATATTTGATTTTGAGGAATCTAACCCACTATCAGTATTGCTTCTCATAGCCAACTCCTCCTCCACTATCTCCTCCTCTACCCTACCTCTCCTTCTCCCTCTCCTTCCAACTCAACCTCTTTCCCCACATATTCTTTCTCATCCTCTTACTCCTTGAACTCTGTAACGCCCGCCGTGCAAGCCCCAAAGAACAACAAAGAACGCAAATATATATATATTTTTAACAAAACAAATAATCGACATACTAAAACTTAAATGATCATATACATACACATATACTTCATTTCATTCCAATACAAAAAACATAATCAACTATGTCCTTTGGGGCCCACGAGGTCACATCGAAAAAGACATTACTAAACATCAACCCATAAGATATCAAAAGGAACTATAAATGACAACATAAGATATATATATATATATATATATATATATACATAGATCCCATCACAAGATAATACCATGAGAAACTACATAGCCAAATAAAGTTACAAGTAGATAACTACATTACAACATCTTTCAAATTTTACATCATATCAATATAGTTACATCATGATTCCCAAACATGTGGGATGAATACAATATACAAGATTATCAAAATACAAGGAGATCAACTGGAATAAATCTTCAACTGAATGAGACTGAAGCCAACGAACGCTGATGGGGAACCCAACGGTGTGCGGAGCATGTTCCACCTGACCACCCCCGTGCTAAGAGGTGATAGAGAAGTAACTCCAACCAAGAATAACTACAGAAATACAAACATACAAGAAGTACCAACATAGATCCATAATGCAATACTCCAAATTACAATGAACAACAATAACATCATCGCACAACACCATACAGATACAAGATCGTACGTCAAATATAAATGAAATTATTCAAGACCACAAAGCATACTAAAGATGTATTAAAACAATAATCATAAATCAATTTAAATCAATCCCAACAACAATCTAAACCAACTCCCATAACCTACTTCTAGAGGAACACAATAAAGTAAAACACATGGGCAACTAGGGAAGAGTGTCATCGCATAGCCTACACGGGTTATCCTGGCCCTTCCTCCAAACTGAGGCGCCGACCCCCATCTATGGATATCCTGGCCCTTCTTCCTACTTGAGGCGCCGACACCATAGGGTAGCTCATGCGGAGCCGTAGACCTCTCGTGAAGACGAGGTCATGACCTTGCCAACCACGGCCTTCTTGGCCTTCCATTAGTCTGCAAAAGCACTAATGAAGACGAGGCATCCATTTTTATATCTTATAATGATATTACTACCCAACCCTCGTAAGTTAATTATTAGGTTTTCACTTGTTTACTAACTCACTCGTGGGTTATCCAGAGCCCTTCCCCTTAAACGGGGCGTCGGCCCCCACGAGGAGCCACTCTCCCTAGAGACCCAACCAACACCAAAAAGAAACAGGGGTTGTACCACTCCAATCTTAACATCGAAAGGCAACAACAAAATATTACACGAGTCATAACTCATCTTGCAAATTAAATACCATATCAAAATCTCATAATTCGGTACACCCCATTTATAAAACATAACTCAACAGAAATCAAGATGAAAAGGTATAAATTCAACAAAATTATCATCCTCTGGAAGACTAAGGTATCAACACAAAAAGGGTTCCCACATCAATGAACTAACCATATCCCGAACCCAATAAATCTACAAGATGAAATTTCATAAAAACAAAAATAAAAAGAACTTATTTACTTTCATAATAAACTTTATTTCAAAAACTATCCCCACCAACACAAGAATTAAATAACCATGCTGTCATATATTCGTAATTGATTTTTCTATTAACTTATCCTCTTAAAGTTGTTATTTAACAAATAAAATAAGAAAAGCTTTCTTTCTATTCTATTATTACTTTCATTATAACAGAATTCTGCTTTATTTTAATTAGGAAAGAAACAGAATCTATATATACATTTGTTTAAATAACAGTTAAATTAATAGAATATATTAATCGGAAAGAAATAGAATATATATATTGTATACAAAATTAAATAATACAACATTATTTAAATAAGAGAAAACAGAATAATTAAATTAATAAATAAATATATGTATAAATATATAAATATATATATATATATATATATACATATATACATATATATATATACACACACATATATATATACCTTTGTAATACATACATACATATATATATATATGTAATATTATGCTTATATATCTTTTATAAGGAGATAAAAAATCATGCGAGGAAAATAACGCGCAGAATTGGTTAAAGAAGTTTACATACAAAATTTACATGGGGAAATTTTGACCTTACCACCACCGCGACGCGAGGAACTATGCCGTGACGTGGAAGACGGTCTACCAGTTGCTCATGGCGGGTCCTCACGCGAACTGCGTGGATGATAGTCCACACACGCGGACGATTGGTAGAAAAGAATTGAGTATGCGGTGAGTCCGGAGAACCCCCACACCGCGAGCCAAAATCAAAAATCCTTGCTTATAACCTTTAAATGAGAGCGATCTTGGAAATGAGGAACGCTTCAAAAAAATGAGTTTTCAATGAATTTAATTTTCATTCAAGATTTCATATGTTTAAATACATGCGGGTATAAATATATATATTTATATATATATATATATATACACACACACACACACTGAAATTTGAGTATGCCCCAAACAGGGTAAGATATTTATACTGTACATTTCACTGTGCAAAATTGAAAATAAAAAGAACTCTTTTAATAAAAATATATGTATAAACCAGAATATCACACCCAAAAATTTGTTGAAATAAAAATTGTCCTTACGCAAATATGTATATTTTATTCTTTTTAAACAATCGAGACAACAAAACTATTGTTCATTTCCAGATTGCAATAAAATCCCTTTTTCAATAAACAACAACCCAGAAACCCCAAAAAATTCCATTAAACGAATAACAATTCCCAATTCCCGGTTAAAATTCCTTTGATTAAACTATAACCCCAATAGATTTTCTTCCCACAGTTATTTGATTTCTAACCCTAGATGAGAATTTCACACATAGAGAACAATCCCTATTTTAATAGAGAATAAATAATAAAAAGAAGAGAACCTGGCATCCTACGCTTGCAGAAAATTTGTAGAAGCTTTGACCCTCTTGCTACACTAATTCCTTGCTGCCGATCTTCCAGCAACAAATCCCAATCTTTCTTCCTCTTCACCAATTTCTCCAGAACACAAAAAAAAAAGAGAAGCCAAGGACAGAAAAATAATTGAAAGTAAAATTTATCTCGCATTCGAATCATCCCCACAAACAAAGAAAACCCCTTATTAAAATCCATGCCCAGGAATCCTTTCAATTTCCTCTTCCCGTGAATACTAGAGGTCACATTTCAAGAATAAATCCAAATAATATTTAACCTTAATTCCTTTTTGTTACCTTTTCCATATTTCACTTTCATTTTTCATGTATTTGATTAAAACTAAATAAATTTAAATCCACAAACATGAACTTTTATTTAAATAAATAAATATATATATATACATCCTTCCATAATACTTTATTAACTCATTATTTTCATATTAAAATAATCAAAATCAACCATTTGCAAAATAAATGCAATATTTTTAACACTACTACTAATATTTATGCATTGCCATATTTAATTTTTATTTTATGTTTTTATTTTATCAATTACTTAATTATTTAAATTACTACATAAAACCATACCCACATTAAATAATTCATAAAATCACAATGACATACAAAGACCAAAACAACAATACAATGAATATGACAAAGACGCACAAACCAAGAAGATACAGGACTGTTGACACCTTGGTGCGGAGTTACTTTTGATGTTACCTTAAATATTCAACTTCATGCCGTTGGGTTGGTTCAATGCTCGCCCAGACCTATTGAGATAGGTGGAATCGAGTCTTATTCCTGCAAAGCCTGCATCCAACAAGGTGATATACAATATACATACATATAATCATTTACAAAGCATTGTGAGAAGGATTCACAGTGTAGCAGGGCGCTCGCGAACGAGTGATGCTACCTGTCCTCTCACCAAAACATATCATCGTATAAAGCATTATAAATCTACATTAATTTGCATTAATATCATCAATTACTATTTTCTAGTCTACTGAATTCCAAATAATTTCATCAAACGATCATAATAAAATGTCATCACAATATCCATGGCATCATAAGAGTATAGTAACAGTCTAAGCTACCACAACATGATATCAATAGTACCATCCAAATCACAATGTGCCAAACAAAACCACAGAGAATGTCAAAAATCAAACAGTAGCATGAGGGGTATTACATCCTCCCCTAAAGAATGGAAACTGCTCCTATATAAGCCAGGTGAAGAAAGATAAAGGATAAAGTCACGATGCAGGAAGCATCTCAAGTGGTCCATCGTGGGGTCCCCAGACCGCGACCAATCTCTGCCTCCTAGAGGGGTAAGTGGATTGGCATTTGGCTGGAAGCCCGCAGACTCCGCAGTGCCAGTACACTGTCCCTTGACTTAGAAGAGCATTGAAATCCAAAACATGAGAGGTAACATGTCGAGGAAGAAATGGATCTAGAATAAGTATGAAAATACATGGGATAAGATTTGGCTTAAAGCTAAGCGTGCAAAAGCCTTGGTCCAAAATCGGCTCTCGACACCTCGGGGTCAACAAAGCAAAGGTTACAGCTTTGAACCACAAAAGTAATGGTGGGCTCTTAAGGTGGGCCGCTTTTCGAAGAGAAAACACGATCACCAGCTGCAAAAAGCTGCCGATCCAGCAACTCTCTATGCGGGAGTGTGGGGATTGCTGCTGCAGGCAGCCCTGGGAATGCCGATCAGGGGTACTGGCACCATATCTCTGGCATTTTGGGGCCCGGAAGCGCACGCACCCACATCCTCCAATGCGATCCCAGCGCTTTCGGAGAATGCGGCAAAAGGATGGCCGTCTGATAGGAGCCATACCAATAGAACTATGGTATCCATTGTTATATGCAAACTCAACCAAGTACAGATAGTCCTCCCAACATGATTGCTGATCCATGACATACATACGAAGCATATCCTCTAGCACCTAGTTAACTCTCTCAGTTTAACCATCAGTCTCAGGATGGTAGGCAGAACTAAAATTCAACTTAGTTCCCAAAGACTGTTGCAAAGATTTCCACAATGCAAATGTGAATACCAGATCTCTGTCAGAAATGATCCTCCGTGGTATCCTATGCAATCTAACTATATCATTCATGAACACCTTAGCAACATAAGATGCCGTATACGAAGATCGAATAGGAGAAAAATGAGCTACCTTAGTCAGTCTGTCAACTGTGACCATAATAGCACCATGTCGTCTAGATGACATAGGCAACCCAACAATGAAATCCATGGAAATAACATCCCATTTCCACTCCGGAACAAGGTGAGGCTGTAGCAATCCTACTGGATGATGATGTTCAGCCTTCACTCTCTGACATTCAAGACATCGAGCCACAAAGTTGGCGATATCCCATTTCATTCCTGACCAAAAATAGAGTGACCGTAGATCTGCATACATTTTCTTAACTCCCAGATGTGCCGCGTAAGGTGCCCAATGACCTTCTGTCAAAATCAGGGTACGAAGACCCTCAAAAGGAGGTACATACAACCATCCAGAGAAACGCAAAGCACCATCTGAATCCAACGAATAACTAGCGAATTTCCCTTCCAAAGCTCTACCTAATTCTACCTCAGCTTTCACCTTTGAATACCAACTATCTGAAGAAAGGGCTGCAAGAATTTGACCCTTTAAATCCACTTCAAGAGACATTGTAGAGACCTCATGTCTGCGCGAACTTAGAGCATCAGCCACCACATTTTCCTTACCCTGAATATACTTAACCTCAAAATCATTTTCACACAAAAATTCCATCCACCTTCTCTGTCTTGCATTCAAATTTGGCTGAGTGAAGATGTATTGCAAACTCCAATGATCTGTATGCAACTCAAACCGGTGCCCTAACAAAAAGTGCCTCCATCTCACAAGAGCATGAACAACTACAGCCAATTCAAGGTCATGAGTGGGATAATTGAGTTCATGATCTTTTAACTTTCGAGATTCATAGGCAATAACTCTCCCATCCTGCATCAACACAACTCCAAGTCCCTCCAACGAGGCAATAGTACAAACCATGAAATCACCTGAAGGATCTGGCACTGCCAAAATTGGAGCACTAGTCAGTTTCTCCTTAAGGGTTTGGAAAGCTAACTGACACCGCTCTGTCCAAAGAAATTTCTTTCCTTTCCTCTGGAGTGATGTGATAGGATGTGCAATCCTTGAAAAACCCTGCACGAACCGCCGATAATACCCAGCTAAACCCATGAAACTGTGAACTTCTAAGACATTATTGGACACGGGCCACTCCAAGATAGCCTGGATTTTAGCCAAATCAACAAAAATTCCTTCTTCAAAAATCACATGGCCCAAATACTGAACCTCAGTCTTGTAGAAGTCACATTTTTCCAGATTGGCATACAACTGGTTATCTCTTAAGCACTGCAAAACTTGTTTTAAATGCACCTCATGTTCCTCCATAGATTAAGAATAAATCAAAATATCATCCAGAAACACGAGGACGAACCTATCCAAGTAAGTTCAAAACACCCCATTCATTAGACTCATAAAGACTGAAGGTGCATTCGTTAACCCGAATGGCATCACCATGAAATCGTAGTGTCCGTATCGAGTATGAAATGCAGTTTTATGAATGTCGGCCTCTGCTATCCGCAACTGATGATAACCAGATTTGAGGTCAATTTTGGAAAATACCTTTGCCCCTTTTATTTGATCAAAGAGATCATCAATCTTGGGAAGGGGATAACGATTCTTTACTGTTACCTTGTTCAATTGCCAGTAATCGATACAAAGACAGAGAGAACCATCCTTCTTTTTAACAAAGAACACTGGTGCTCCCCACGGAGAGACACTAGGGCAGATAAACCCCTTAGCTAACAATTCTTCCAACTACAGACGAAGCTCTTGGAGCTCCTGCATGGTCATCCTATAAGGAGCCCGAGTGATAGGCTCAGCCCCAAGCACCAAATCTATCCTGAAATCCACCTCACGCTTAGGAGGCATACCTGGTATTTCACTAGAGAAAACATAGAAAAATTCTGCAAGAAGAGGGTAATCATTCAATGACACCTCATGACTATCCTCCGACTCAAGGTCACTAACCAATACTGCAAAGAGCTGACAACCCTGAAGAAAACACCTTTTTAACTGCATAGCTGAAATCATTCTCAAAGAAATAGGCCTTTGAACACCCACAATTTCCACCTCTTTACCAAAATCATCCACACACTGCACTGCTTTACGGTGACAATCTATCAAGGCACGATGTGAGCTTAGCCAATCCATGCCCAAGACTACATCATAAGAACCAAGTGGAAGAATTTTGAGGTCCACCTTAGTTGACATTTCCCCTAACTCTAACCTACAACCTTGCACAAGCTTCTCAACCACAACCTTAGATCCTGAAGCTAACTCAACTTGCCATTTTTTGCTTTGCTTTATTGCCCCCAGTTTACATCACTCAACAACTAAAGGAGATATAAAAGAATCAGATGCACCAGAATCAAAAAGTACTAAAATGTTAAACTTATGTAATGAACCTGTAGTCTCAATGACAGTGCTCTGATGATCTGCCTGTCGATTATCCACTGTTGCGAAGACTCGGTGATATCTCCCTGCGTCTCCCACTATCGGCTTGGACATGGCTGGTTTCTGACTAAACTCTGAAGCGCTCTTTTGAGGACACATCCTAGCAATATGCCCCTACTGACCACACGAGAAACATCCAGAACCTCGACCAAAACCTCTACCCCCAAATGGAGCATTCGATTGCTAGAAGCTCCCATGACTAGGTGGAGACTGAAAACTCAAGGTAGGCTGCTCCTGGCGAACACGATTCTGGCTTCGATCCCTATGAAACTGAAACTGACCACCCTGCTGAGAAGTAGAATTCTTGTGCTTCGGTTGAGACTGCTACTGCTGACCCCCTCTTGAAGGCCCAAAATGACTCTTAGAAGGTCCTACTGACTGTGTCTGACCCCCTTGAGAAATAGCTCTAGTAGTGGGCACACTACCAATCTGCACTCCTACATGTCCTCCCAATGCCATAGCCAAGTTTTCCTCTACCAAATGAGCCTTCTCGACAACAACTTCCATGGTCTTAGGTTCGAAGACCCTTACACCACCACTGATGCGTGCGTTCAAACCTCGAACAAATTGCTAAACCAACATCCCTTCATCATGACTAATCCCTGCATACTGTTTCAGCTCATAGAAGCGACACTCATACTGCTCTACGGACATTGCCATTTGCTTAAGATCGTGAAATTCATCTGCCCTGCGCTGCCTCCAATGATCTGAGAGGAAGCGAGCCCTGAACCTTTCCAAGAAAAATTCCCAAGTGACCATACTGATATCCATATGCAACTTATGTTCCTCAAGCTGCCACCAAGTGGACGCGAAACCCCGCAAATGCATAACAGCACATCGAGCCTTGGTATTACTACCGTAGGGGTGCATTGCGAAGCATCAGCCCAAATCAATTAACCAGGTCTTGGCTTCCAACCCTCCTCTAGAGCCATCGAAGGTAGGTGGATGAGCTCTCATTAAATCCCTCATATGGCCTGCTAACAAAGCATCCTGATCAACTGAAGCTCCCCTATGCCTTGGAGACCTTTCTCTTTCCCTTTCAACCGGCTGAGCCCCATCAAGTCTAGGACCCAATCTATCAAGAAGCTCAACCAGCAGATGCTGCAACTGACCATCCAAGCCCGGCTGTTCCGGGTTCGGTCCACCACCCGACGGATTGTTCTGAGAATTTTGTTGCTGCTCAGACTCTAGACCGTGAGAACTTGGCGGTGAAGGACTCGGTGGGTTGGCCCCACGACCACCACCTTGGCCTCTCCCTCGGCCTCTACCCCTACCTCTGCCTCTGCCTCTAGGCATGCTTCTGCACAACAAGACAAAGATACATAAGAGCTCAAGAGAAAAACGCAAAGGTTGCCTAATGGACAATACTACCCAAAGACCCCAGCGTTTGCAACTTTGGCTCTGATCTACCATGTTGTAACGCCCGCCATGCAAGCCCCAAAGAACAACCACATAAAATGCAAAAAAAAAATTTAAAGAACAACAATAAATCAATATAACCAATATTAAATAATCATGTATATGAACATAAACTTCATTACAATACAAATAACATAAACGACTATGTTCTTTGGGGCACACGAGGTCACATCGAAATAAACATTACAATTCATCAACTCATAAGATATCATTCTAAGTACAAAGGAACTATTAAAGACAATAATAGATATGCATATACATAGATTTCATTATAAGATAAAACCATGAGAAATCACATAACCAAATAAGAATACAAAGTTGAAGTTTACATTACATCATCTTTTAAATATACAACATATCCATAACCATAATTTACATCATGTTTCCCAATCATGTGGGATGAATACAAAATACAAGATTATCAAAATACATAGAGATCAATTGAAACAAATCTTCAACTAGATGAGACTGGTCAACGAACGCTGATGGGGAACCCAATGGTGTGCGGAGCACGTTCCACCCGACCACCCCCATGCTAAGAGGTGACAGAGAAGTAACTCCGACCAAGAATGTCAACTGAAGTACAAACTTACAAGAAGTACCAACATAGATCCATAACACAATACTCCAAATTACAATGAACAAACAATAACATCATATCACAGTACCATAAAAATACAAGAACGTAAATCAAATATAAATGAGATCATACAAGACCACAAAGCATACTAAAGATGTATTAAAACAATAATCATAAATCAATTTAAATCAATTCAAACAATAATCTAAACCAACTCCCATAACCTACTTCTAGAGGAACACAATAACATAAAACACATGGGCAACTAGGGGAGAGTGTCATCGCATAGTCCTACATGGGCTATCCTGTGCTCTTCCTCCCAACTGGAGGCACCGGTCCCATCTATGGCTATCCTATGCCCTTCCTCCCAACTGGAGGCGCCGGTCCATAGGGTGACTCATGCGGAGCCATAGACCTCTCGTGAAGACGAGGTCATGACCTTGCCAACCACGACCTTCTCAGCCTTCCATTAGTCTGCGGAAGCACTAATGAAGACGAGGCATCCATTTTTTAAATCTTATAATGATATTACTACCCAACCCTCCTAAGTTAATTATTAGATTTTCACTTGTTTACTAACTCACTCGTGGGTTATCCTGTGCCCTTCCCCTTAAGCGGGGCGCCGGCCCCCACGAGGAGCCACTCTCCCTAGAGACCCACCAAAACCATCAAGAAACTGGGGTGGTACCATCACAATCATGCACATTGAAATACAACAATAATAATACGCGAGGCAAAACCCATCTCGCCAATAAATTTCATAACCAAAATCTCTCAACACAGTACACCCCAATCGTAATACATATCATAATAGAAGCTCATGATAGAAAGATATAAAATCAGAAAGTTCACAATCCTCTGGAAGACTAAAGTGCTAACACAAAAAGGGTTCCCACATCAAAGAACTAACAATGTCCCAAACCCACAAGTCTACAAGACTACAACTTCACAAAATAAGAATAAAAAGATAACTTATACAATTCTATATTAAATTCCATTTCTACCATATACACATTAAAATAAAGAATTAAACAATCAATGCTGATATATATTCACAATCTGCCTAAGTTTTACTATATTATCCTATCAAGTTTATAATTTAACAAATTAATAGAAATTCCTTCTATTTTCATGTTTTCACTATATTACAATTTTATTTTATTCATATCAGAAACAAAAGAATTTTGTTTACAAACAAAAGTAATTAACAGTGCAATTATGAATTACAGAATATCATTATAATAATTAATAAATAATTAAATATATATATATATATATATAAATATATATATACACATATATATATATATTTAAATATCGATTTCAACCATAGTCATTTAAAGAAAGACTTTTCATGAATTAAACGATTTTGAACCCCATTCAAAAATAAAAATTACAAACAAAAATAAAGGCTATCCTAGCCATGACAAATTCACTCGGACTATTAAAGACCGTCCGACGGACTATCAGGATACTTCATTTGATCATTACACAGCATTCGACGGGTCACTGGTAGCTCAGAGGGCTGTCAAAGATCAATATCTACGGGCCGGTGGTGGGTACTACCGAGGCCTAACCATCACCCACCAAAGATTTTTAAATAATTTCCAAATAAATTTATTTCTACGAACTTTGAACCTTAAATAATTTTTTTAATACTATCTTTACATTTATATATATATGTGCATACATATTTATATATATATATATGTCTGAAATATATATATATATACATATATATATATATATTGTATAAAAGAATATTTCGAATACAGAGAAATAAAATTCAATTACTGTTCAATATAAATATTTATACACAGAATAAATTTGTGAAATTTATCTACAAATGAGGATTTCAACCTCACCCTGCATGTGACGCTATTCTCATCGTTTATTATTATTTTTAACTTAAAACTACCGTGAACTCGTTCTCAATTCCGTATTCAATAAAAATTTTACTTTTAAATAAAATGATAACTCAACCCCAAAGAAGATTTTCCTGATTGGAAAACAGTCCAAAACATTTCTAAGGATTCGAGAATTTTCTACATGCATTAAATTTCAAATCCAGGAGAAAATTTCATTCACAACAAAGAATTCTTATTTCATTTGATGCTATAGAAAAAAGATAATTTAAAAGAAGAAGGAGAACCTGGCGTCTTGCGCCTGGAGAAAACTGTAGAAGCTTTATCCTTCTTGCCAATCCAATCCTCTGCTAACGATTATTTCCAGCAGTAGTTCCAAGATCCTCCCTCAACTTAAATCTTATTCCTCAATAAATTCTCTAGAATAATAATAGAAAAAGAATGCAATACTATAACAGAAAAAATGACTGCCAATTTCTCCAAAATTTGTTGGAAAGAGAATGCAACCCCCTACCAACAAAAATCCCCTAAATAAAATCATACACAAAAAGTCTCTTCCATTTCCTCTTCCTGTGGATACCAAAAGTCACTTCTCCAAAAATAAATTTTAAATACATTCAAATCCACAAAATTGAGCTTTTTATTTGTTTATTTATTTATCATCTCCACAAATACTTAAATTAAATAAATACATGCACATTAAAATAATTAAAATCAACCATTTGTAAGATTCAAAATAAATGTAATATTTTTACCACTACTACTAATATTTATCTATTGCTTTATTTATTTACTATTTTATGTTTTTATTTTATTAATTGTTTAATTATTTAAATCACAACAATAAACCATACACCACATTAGATAAATCACAAAATCACAATAATATACAAAGACCAATGCAACAACACAATGACTATGACCAAGACGCACAAACCAAGAAGGTACAAGACTGTTGACACCTTGGAACGGAGTTACTTCCATGTCACCTTTGTTCAACTTCCTACCGTTGGGTTGGTACAATGCTCGCCCAGACCTATCGAAATAGGTGGAATCGAGTCTTATTCCTGCAAAGCCTGCATCCAACAAGGTGATATACAATATACATACATATAATCAATTACAAAGCATCGTGAGAAGGATTTGCAGTGTAGCAGGGCGCTCGCGAACGAGTGATGCTACCTGTCCCCTCACCAATCATATCATCATCTAATGCATTATAAAATTATATTAATTTGCATCACATCATAAATTACTATTCTCTAGTCTACTGCATTCCAAATAACTCCATCAAAACGATCATAATAAAATGTCATCATAATATCCATGGCATCATAAGAGTATTATAAACAGTAACAATCTAAGCTACCACAACATAATATCAACAGTATCATCAAAACCACAATGTGCCAAACAAAACCACAGAGAATGTCAAGAATCAAGCAGTAAAATGAGAGGTATTACATGGCAACTTAAGGATAGCAATAGTTCAACAACTGCTAGCACAAATTTGAAATGGAGCAACAATTTTCCAACCAATGACAGTCATAGAAGGATCGTGGTAGTTCTAACTATGAAAGCAATACTTTTCATGTGCATGACAAGGAAATAGGAAAAGTGAATAGTCGTGATGTTTGATGCTTCATTTTAATATTAGAGGATTCTAGTGTATGGAAATAGTTTAATAGAAACAAAGAGGTATGAGGACTAACTTGCATCAATTTTGATTTGTGGT
>VDFB02330429.1:0-14214 GCA_007258455.2 Sequoia sempervirens | reverse complement strand
ACCTAGGATTATTTTTGCTCCTTTTTCAAAGGTACATTAGAATACAAATCAACAAGGTGTTTAGATTGAATTTCAACCATGAAGTTGAGTCAATCGGACCTTGATCTGATCCTTTTGAGCCTTAGAAATGAACTTGAATTGAGTTGCTATGATTAACCTAATTCAACTATGTGCCTTAATATGAAAATTACAATACTAAATATTCCAATGATTGATATATTGAAACAAAAACTTTTAGGAAGATTTGGGAAGTATTGAGTGATGTGTACCTATCACAAAAAGTTGAAACTAGCATGAAATGGAGGTTAGAGTCACCTAGGGGCGTATGGATCGTTGTAGGCCTTCTCTGAAACTTCAAATTTGATCTTGTAGTTCTCTATCTGCTCTCTGATGTCTACCTTGAAAAACTTCATATTCGAATCTAGACCTGCAATAAATCTACAAAAGAGATGGTGGGGGTGGCTATATAGGAGTTTGCCATAGTCAAAACCCTGTTTTGGTATTTCTACCTCCACAATAGCCAATAAATTTGATTGATAATAGTGTGTGTGCCCTAACTTTTGGAAACATTTTTTTCATTTATGTCAACTCAATATGAGTTGTCATTAATGTCAAATGTGTATGATAAGGTGTGTATACACTCTAGAGATAGTTGTTGCACAATTTATATGTGTTGGTGCTAGTATGCAATATTGTATATGATGAACTAAGTGTGATGCAGAGGTTGGAAAACATGTTTTGATATGATTACAACATATTTACATCAATATCATCCTTGTTTGGTGTACCACACATAATGATAAGTTGCAAAAGCTTTGCTATGATATTCACTAAGAAAGAGTCATAGATTTTTGGTCTGCATCCTTTCACAAAATAAGTTTTTGTCTTGTGGTTCAAAAGATAAGTTGGTTGAGTCAAGTGAAGGTTCTATTTCTAAGAGATCAAGTCTTTACACCTTCCACAAAAAGAGTTAGAGTTGACAATGTTTCGGTCTGTGCAATATAATACTATGCATAATATTAGAGTTGACAATGTTTCAGCCTATGCAATATAATACTACACATAATATCTGACAATGTTACTCCTTCTATAGAAAGAGTTAGAGTTGTCAATTATATGGGATATACTATGCATAATTTCTATTCCTTGTTCGTTGTCAAGCATTTTCCTCATGTTATCTATGACAAGAATGACAGTACCAACAATGTTTTCAACACTCACAAAGTTTTGAATTTTTTCTAAGGCTTCATCCATTTGTTTTAGCTTCTCTTGAGGGACATTAGCAACCATTATTTCAACATCAATTATATTGGTTGTGGGTAAATTAATCATGGAAAATGTGGTATCAAAGCTATGGTCCATAATGGGTTGACTAATGTCAACACTATGAGTGCAAGAGTTAGAAAACTCAAGGTCCACGATGGATGTACTAGCATGGGATGGCATGCGTCTTGAACTATGTCTCATTATAGTATTGGTAATAGGACACTAGGTTTTCAAGCTCATAAAAGTTTCACCAAAACAAAGTGCACCCAATATGGAGAAAAAGGCACTAGACAAATGTAATAAACACCCAAAAGTAGGAATCACAATGCAAGTGTGTAAAAAGATTTTTCAATTTTTAAATTGGAAACATGATAATTTATTGATTATGCTATGCAAAAACTTGAAATTTATGTCTTTTAAATTATGCCAATTATGATTTCAAATAATGCACTTAATTTGACCAATTCAACTTAATGTAAGAAAGTACAAAACTTTCTATTTTCTAAAACTGAAACAAAGATTTGACAAAAAAATGAAATGAAGGAAACGAAGACAAAATGAAGCCCAAAAATTTGAAAAATAAATTGTACAAGGATAGGTTCACCCAAGGGTGAATGGGTTTTTGTACAGGGGTTGGAAAATTAAACTTTGTGTTTCTAGTTTGATGTTTGAGTTCTCTATTTTAGGTTGCAGACTGTGAATTTTGTGACAAATTTTTCTAGTTTTAGATGTATTAATGCAAGTGCAACTATTGGAAAATAGTGAACAAAGTGACAACTTTTGGAATACAATTTTGAATTTAAATGATTGAAAGACACTCTTGATGCAACTACAATGCAAGATGTATGGCAAATTAATGCAATTTTTTTGATTTTATATGAGTTTAAATGATGCAAACATGCAAAATTAAACCCTAAATGTAATGCAAAGCACACTAATGCAAACCTAGTTCTAGGGTTTTGAATGTCTCCAAATTAGAATTTAGGATGTACAATGTTAGGTTCACCAAAATGAAACATAGGAAAAGGGGGAGTGGATAGGAGACCTAAAAATAGGATGTGAAATGAGGGACCTATGCCAAAAGCAAAAGGGGGTGTCTACCTAATCACAAATTGACCTTTTCCATGTTCATTAGGAAGAGGGATAGTGCCACAAATGATTAGAATTGAATTAAGGTGAGTCAACCCCAGGTTTGGACACTATGTTGCACTGACTTCCTTATCACATAAATGATTAAATAGTGGTTTTGGGAGAAGAATAAAAACACATTAAAAATAAAACCTATGATATCTAAAACTTGGAACACAAAGTATAATGATAACACTGATAGAAACAACCATTAACCAATAGATCTGAGAAGGTTAGGATGGTATGTATCCGACTCTAAAAGTGGGTTTTAGGCTCTGCTAAAGGACATATTCACCCAAGGGTGAATGGGTCTCTATATAGGGGTTGAAAATTATTTTTGCAATCCTCAAATCTTGGATCTAAGCTTTTGATTCCCCCAAGCTTGATTGCTGGAAAGTTGGAAATAAAACCTATAGGTGAGTTTCTGTGTCTTGACCACTTTGATAAATTTGAAAATTTTCACTTTTGATCTAATTTCAATCCTTCTTCACCTATAAACCTGCACATGCAAAGAGAGGATAATTTTTTTTTTTGGTGGATAATGGTTTTCCTTGGTCAAACCCTAGTTTAGTAATTAAACCTTGATAATGAAATGGTGATAAAAATGAAGGAATTGATGAATGAACGAAGCTTGTTACACCTCACCAAACCCTTTAATGACTTCCCTTAAAGAACTAAAGCCTAACACATCACTCCAAGGATTGGATATTGCATGAAATGGCTTGATTTATTGATAGATCTTGATGCTTGAATGCTTACTTGAAACTTGAAACTTACATCACAATGTTAGCTCAAAAACATGCATGAACACACACAAATCTTGACATCATGATAGGATCTTGAATGCTGCAATAACTGACTAATAAATCTGCTCTCCAATACTCTTGACAATAATATTTTCTCATGTGAAATTTTCCTTAATGCCAAATGTTTTGAATTGATAAAAGAGCTTGTATTTATAGGTATTTCGTTAATTACTTGATAATTAAACATCAAAAGCCTACCTTTGCAATTTGAATTTAGATCATTAAAATTTCGCCAAAAACATTTTAAAAAATGGGATCCAAGACTTACATAGGACTCATTCACCCTTGGGTGAATGGGTCCTGGGCCCTAAACCTAGAACACACATTTTTCAAGATGTGTAATTAAGTATAGGCATTGATTAAATGTTGGTTTCCCTTTCAGAAAATGAAATTAATTAGGCTTGTGAATGCATAATTGGGCCAATTAAAGGCTTAATTAAATCCAATTAATTAAGGGGATGCAAACATAGTGTGAAAATGTAAGGGTGTACATTTTTCTACACTACATATATATAGGTATATTCTCTTTTCTTCTCTCTCTTCTATCTTATCTTATCTATTATATGTATACATGTATAGATTATCTCTTAGAGAGATACGACCCTTATATAACACCTCATACTTAGCCTCCTATGTCAACCTCAAGTTTCGCAAGTCCTATGCAATAGTTTGCAATAGGATTTGGTGCTACCTTGTGACCCTAATAAGACCATTTAAATGTGAGTTTTCTTCTCTTATTTCCTAGTATTGAATTATTTGAAAAAGGTTTGATAATTCCAAGATGATCACATGAATAAAAGGTATTTGAGAAAGAGGAATGGATGATGAAACTAAGTTAATCAAAATGATTCTCATAACTATGAATGACTAATGGTCCATAAATTAAGTATATGTTAATTTTCCTCAAAATACCTCCTCATTGAGCTTTGGTATATTTTTGAAGACCAATGGAACCCCAAGAAAATGAAAAAATGATTAAAATCCCCAAATTTAAAACCAAAAAATGATTTGGAGCTAATGCACCCTTCCACCCATAAGAAAACTCATCTTAGAAAGCACCATGAGAAGACATTTCCTATTGAGATAGTCACAAGTAGTAACAAACTCAATTTTATATCTCATTATTCTAATTTTAGCACTTATTGCTAAATATATTACTTCCTAAGTAATTATCACTTTATCAAATATTTGACATCCTTTGACAACTCCACTTTGATTTTATCAAATAATAATAGGAAGATAAGTTTGCAACCTCAACCATCATCTTTAAGATACTTTTATAATAAAAATTACAAAGAGAAATTGACCTAAATATAAAAAAATATCATTATATTCTTTTAGAACTAGAACAAGAAAAGTGGAGCTAAGAGTTTGTTGAAATTTACAACCTTTACTAGATTCCCCACCATAGAGAGGTCTCATTAGCAATAATTTCTCATGATCAAAAATATTTTTTGTTAAAATTCATTTAGACCAAGTGACTTGTCTAGTTGAAAGGAAAAAAATGATTCTTTTTAACTCATTAATAGTTATTTCCTCCACCAACTGGTTATTCATTTTATTTATCACTAGATTATGTATAATCTCAACTAACTCTTATTGAGCCTTATTTATATTAATATTTTTTTCAAAGAGTAAGGCCTAAAATAATCCTTAACAACCTTTCTAATTTCCTTACCATTAGTTACATCCTCCTCCCCTTATCTTCCACCCAAGGAAATACAATTTTTCATTTTATAATCAACCACATTTTTGTGAAAAGAATTGGAATTAGCATCACATTGTTGAGCCCATTAAAGATTAGATATAAGACATATAAATAAACACTTTCTTTTTCAATCTTCTCCAACTAAGAAAGTGATTCATTTTCCTTCATTCTACTAACCTCATATTCTAACCCATTTTGAGTCATGCTATTTATCACTTCCAAACTCTTATAAATTTTACTTGTTTACTCACTCTCAAGTTTCAATGTACTTGTATACCACTCCTTTACCTTACATTTTGTATGATTCACTATTTATGATATATATACATATCATTCCCTTCCATATTGAATTTATTCAACCACTTATTGATATTCATAGAGAAATCATTATGCTTAATGAGGAGGGGATTGAATTTGAAAGGATTTTTTTGGGTAGTTAAAATCCATGAAGTTTTAATACTACTAGAGCACAATCTAATATTGTCTTAGAAAAAATAAAGATTCAAGATCATAATTGGTTCCGAGAGAGAATCATCAATAATAAATATTGTTAAGGATCACGAGGACAACTAGAGGGGTGAATCCATTTGTCAAAAAATCAACTTTAAAACTTCAATGCATATCCCATTCCACAATCACATTTGTTTTGTTGAAACTAAAACACAGGCAAAGAGATAAAAAAGCAAAGAGATAACACACTAAGAGCCTTGCAGTTTTTCAAATTTAGAGGCAATGAGGGAAAAACCGGTGAGGATTAACTCACAATATAAAATTATTCTACAACAAAATATAAGGCTCAGCAGCACAGCCGAGTCACTGCCAGAAGGGACTCATTCTCGGATACAAAACTCAAACACGGGGGAGGCTCCTTTTTTACCAAAAATATTTACAAAGCGAAGGAGGCTTCACAACCAAAATAAATTGAGAATAATGCACCTAACAAGTGCTTTGATCACGGGTTAGGTTATGCTCAATTTACTAACTTGACTTACACTTCATTATATTGGCTCCGCTTTTCGCATTTTCTACTACCTCATCAATCATGCTTTGTCTATATCTTCATTCTTTTTAATTCATGCTCGCTCCAAAACCTATTCAACGTTCACATTTATATACTCGATCTATCTGCAAGCATCAATCAGGTTGGCCTAATTAGATGCAATTCATATTTACTGCCAATACCAATTGTCGGCCCTAATCATCCACAAAATATTTCCAAGAAGTAATTCAAACTTCCAGCATGCTATATTAAGTCGGCATAGACCTAGGATAGGTCGCACATATATCCGCGTAGAAAAATTAATTCACCATTTTATAATTACCCCAAGAGATCAGACAGGAATAGACTTCAAGAAAAAAGTAATAAAAAATTTGTTGGTTTCCACAACATTGTATGAGCACCAAAGCACGTAATATTCTAAACATGTATGCCTTCAACAATCATAAGCAATTTCCCAAAACTGTGAGCAATAACTGTTGATTGCAGAGGAGTGCGGACTAGAATACCGGAGGGAGTAGCATGAATACTGGTTCAAATACTAGACCAAAATACCAGATTAGGCACAGCCTTAAACTTGTAATCACAATATGGTGACATCAGTGACAACACAAGACTGTAGAGATAGTCAATCTTCTTCATTTTCAACAAATATATCTAATCTCTCCATGATTATTAATCAAGTAAAACCATCATTTTGGGAACTACATCAAGGGATTCTTTTTTATGGTGAAACAAACATCAAGAATTTAGATCCAAGATGAATACTCCCCCCTTTTTCTCTAGCCTCAAAGTCAAATGAAAACCATCATCAATGATCTAGTTTTCCAACCAATTTAAAGATCCATCTTGTATAATATTTTGCTAGCACTCTTTAGTCAAGGAGTAGTGTTTATGCACATACAATTTTTTTATTTTAATTTTTTTTGGCTTGGTATTAAAAGGATACCCTAATCCAAGACACATTCGTTAAAACTTCTAATAATTTCCACTTTCTACTATCCTGACATGTGGCGATGCCCTTAGATTGACCTCTAGGACCAATGCATGTAACACCATACTTATTGATAATCTATATATCAACCATTCCCAATTACACATTTTTAGATGTTTAGTTTCTTGCAAAAATATTGCATTTAGAGAAATATATTGAATTTTACCTTGAACAATTCGTATAATCAAGGTGGAACCTAATTCCTTATGTTCTAAGAGAGAATAATCATTTTTCAAGACTATGAGAGAAAAAATTATTTTCCACCTCTAAATATATAAAATGGTTGTTCTCTTCATCGCATATATTTTTATCCTAGAAGAGATATTTTATTTTTGGAGTCCTTAATTATATTTTTAGAACAATATTGTAACTATTGAGATTTGGTGGTTGATCTATTCTTCTCTTTATAGATGTGTCAAAACTTACTTGGGTTTCCATTTAACTCAAAGATAGTAAGCCTCTAGGAATCACTACTTCCTCATTTAATATTTTATCATTCCTTTATTAGTTAGCACCCTCTAATATCAAGTCCACATTCATTCCCCTTTCCATCTCCCGAATCGACTCCCTTTCCTCACCTATAGTGGTGTCTTGACGTATATCATGTTAATCATGTATTACATCACAACCTTCATCTTCAATGATATTTATATTTTTTATTTTCCTTCAATATTTTTTTATAATAGAAGTGTGTGCCACTTCCTCAAGATCTTAATTTTCATATTATCACACAACAAGTTAATTTTGGGTAAATAAATTAGCCTCCCCACTATCCACATCTCTATTTTCTTTGTTTTATATCTTTCTTGTCATGATATAAATCCCTTCTTTATTAGTATCCTTAGGATTTTCATTTACACATGTCCAAGAGCTTTGGCATGTAGTTATGTACATAATTTTCATACTCATTACAATAATTTTTCTTAAATGAAATTTTCTCATAACCTAGTTCTTGTTTCTTTATTTGATCTTATAAGATGATTCAACACATTTGGGTAGGCCTTCAAAGACATCAATATCTACACAAACTAATGCAAACAAAGTTAGTTTTTATTGGGAAGTTATTTTGGAAACATTGATAAAATTTCCAATAGATTCTCCTATTATTTTGAGGGATTTTATTAGTAACCAAACATGTAACTTCACAAATCCTAAAGACTTGCACTATCATCTAGGGATAGGGGTATGCTATCAAAGGTGAAATATTAAGAATATATTATGACATGAAAGGACCAATTGATAAGGATTGATGCTTTCTTCTTCTTATTATTTAGGACTAAACTAATGGGGTTATTCCTTGAGATGCGATCCTTGAAAATACTAATGAAAAATAATGATGGAATAAACCTTAAGGAAAACTATATCCAAAACAAATGAAACCTCTATTCAATTGTCACTAAGTACCAATTTATTGGTTTATATTGAACCAAGGGTATAGCACCTCTATAATTAGATGCAAAAAGTATGTGGAGACTAGGATGTATTCGTCTTAACCTCTTAAAATTTGTGGTACTTTATCTCACTTCACACATGGATGGGATGTCAACAATAATGCATGTTTCATTGTGAATGTCCTTTACAAGGTTTATAGTAGTAGGGCAATGAAATCAAGTAGTATAGTGGTTCAACTAACTCCACTTAAACTACAAAGGTTTATTTTTGATGTATTCTATCAAGTGTAATAAGGTCATAGCTCATCAAAACAAATTGTGGATGGGTGTCTTTATCTAGTATGCGAAGTTGAGTCGAGTTTTCATCAACAAAGGACATTATTGAGGTAAACTACTATATGATACCTTAAATAAGATGGAATGGAGGATTATGTTTGGGAAATGCCAAAAATATGCTAGGTTTTACTTTCAAAGATTTGAAATATATGATATTGCAAATCAATTATATAAACATGCCCCACACATTCATCAATAGATCCTGAACAATAAGAAAATTGGGGATGCTTTATGTCCTAGGTCATATAACACCACTATTCTCCTATTGTCATTCAATAATGTCCTAGGAATCCAAATTGGATCGACTATCAACCTCAAGGGTGAGTCAATTATCAACAAGGAAGACCCAAGAAGGGGTTATTTAAGCTTTGAGGGGTTAACCACCAAACAAAAGCTTGGAAAAGACAAATTAGCATTCAACTCACAAAACCTAATAATGCAAGCTAAATGATGAGTGCAAATGATGAAATTACACAATAGCAAGTTAGGATATGTGTACTTGGGAAGTATGGAAATGTGATTAGGATTCCAAAAATGCAAAGAAGTTGTTAGAATGTGCTATGGACGACAAATACGCCCTTACTGTCTTATTAGTCCCACTACTATTTTTCATGGCAAATGCAGAATCTTCAGATGCCGAAACAGGATCTGAAAGAATCTCTGCAAAATTCCACTTGAAGGACTAAGAAACCCTTGCTACCATCTTAGTCCCAATCTAAATTTATGGAATCTCTAAAAGTGATCCTGAGGCTTGATGTTTGCACTTCCTTCTTCTCTGATCTTAGGTTTTGAAACTTCTAAATTTGGCCTATAGGTGAGTTTTCGTGAAGATGACAAATTTGCAATGAAACTTTACAACTTTTCACTTCAAATGATCTTCAAGTCTTCAACCTAAATCTACAATAAAAAACACACAAGGGAGGAAAAACTTGTTGATTGTTAGTGAATGGGGGTTTGCCTAGGTCAAACTCCTTGTTGGTAATTAAACCTTTAAATGAAATGATATGGAGGGAAATGATGAATGAACAACATGCAATGTTACAACTCACCAAACCCTTGCTATGAAATCTACAAACTTGTATGAAATGGCTAGCTTGAATCAAAGAAATGCTTGATGATATGAACTTGAATTGCTTGCTTGAATCAAAACCCACATCACAAATGTTAGCTCAAAAACACACATGATGCAAGAATATCCTTGATATGATGCTTGAATCTTGATGATGGCTCCAAATTCTTGATGAATTGCTCTTGTGAACTCAATTATACTATGATGAATGCCTCATAAAAGACTTACTAGGAAATGAATGAATGAACCTTGTATTTATACTCATCTATGCTTAATATCCTAAAATTACATCACACCAAGCTGACATATGAATACATTAAATAAAGGAGGCTAAATCCTGCCATAATTTGAAATTAAATCCTAAAAATATACCTTATAGGACTCATTAAGATCACTCTAGGTGCATGTGCCTTAGTCCCGAGGCCTGAAACTTGGGGCACAAACTCCAAAAAGGGGTCCATTTAAGGAACACTTGAAATTAGGGTTCCCAAGACCTTTGGGGGAAAAAGATGACCTAGGTGGCTTCTTAGTCCCAACCCAGAAATTAGGGACACACAACTAGAATCATTAAATTATCATTTATCCAATCGATGTTTGTTAAATAGCCATAAAAAGATATAGTTCATAAGGCTTGTGGATGCAAAATAGGACCAATCAAGACACATTTATAAGGATAAACAAAGCAAGGCAGGCCCAAACAAGTGTGGAAATGCAAGGGTATGCATTTTCCTACACTACATTTAGCCCCCACTTTAGTGAGAGGATGAACTTGCTTCAAACTCACACTAAAATAGTCAAACATGCAATCAAGAGGGGATGAAATGTATGAATGCTAGTAAGATAGGATGATAATGACCAAGAGGGTGGCCAAGCCCCCAGGATCAAGATCCTCTATAACACACTTACATATGATATATGAAGCCATAACCATATCGCAAACATACACCATCAATGATATAAAAAGGGAAAAAAAAAAGAAAAGAAAAAAATGCAACAAATAAAGCTTCGATCAGTCTGGTCCAACATGCCATGGACCGGGTCTAGGCTGTTTGTCCAAAAGGGGTTTATAAGTGGAATGTGTTGTCCACTATGCAAACAAAATACATGCTCACAAGGGCTAGTGAGAGCTAGTTGTCCACTAGGTGAGCCCCAGGAAGTCCATATCAACATCATACCCCCATGAATATAATAAGCATAAGACAAAAAGAAAATGATTTCACAAGGGCTAGTGAAGTTAGTTGTTCACTAGGTAAGCCCCAGGGGACCATATAAAAGCCATACCTCCATGAGTTTAATAAGGCACAAAAAGAGAAAATGCATGCTCACAAGGGCTAGTGAAGCTAGTTGTTCACTAGGTGAGCCCCAAGGGGCCATATCACAGCCATACCTCCATGACTTTAATAAGGCACAAAATGCAACACAACAAGAAAGAGGGATGTTCCAAGGGGATTTTTCTTAGTTCATGCAAGGTCTTAATCTTAGGGGATGTCATTCATAATATCTCCAAGAGAGGACCAATCAAAGGATAAAATATTCATAACTTAGGGAATGCAATGTGCCACATCACCACTAAGAGGAATGCAATATGCTAAGATAGATCACACTCTTGAGGGATATTACTCCCAATGTCACCACAAAGAGAAAACACATTGCATGAAGCAAGAAAATCATATCAAGGAACATGAAAAAGAAAAATGCAAATGAAATCATGCGAAAATAATGCTAAGATAATGCTAATGTATGCCCCCACTTTAAATAAATTTCTAAACACAATGCTATGATAAATTACTTTAAAGTATCCAAACATGAAAAAGGAAAAGAGGGTTGCCCCCCAGAAACACATAAGGGATCTATGGATTCAGGGTTAGTATTTATCTCTTGCTGCAATGATATTAGAGAGATCGGAATTGCCATCATTCCCCAAATACACATAGAATCTCGGTAAAGAATGACACAAAGAGAGGAAAACAAAGAAAATATTTCTTTGGGTCAACATGGAAGAGACATAGGGTGTCTCGAATAACTCTTGCCATCCCTAAAAGGAAAACAAAAGATAAACAATAAAAATGAAAGAAAGGGATAAGGAAAATCTTTGGGTCAACATGGAAGAGACATAGGGTGTCTCGATGCCTTGCATCATTCCTAGAAGGAAAACACAAGACAAAAAGGAAAAATGAAAATAAAAGGTAAAGACCAATGAAAAGGAAAAAAGCTTATGACATATAGAAGAATGAAGGTAAAAATAGAGGAATGCACATAGAGAGAGAAAACATAGAACAATACAGGGGATCACAATATACATATGCAATCAAACAAAAGAAAAGGAAATAATGTAAAATACTAGTAATGCATAGGCGATTCAACCTAAAGTAGGTCATGATCTACCTCCCCATCTTAGTCTATATAAGTAGAAGGTAGACAACGATAAATGCATTACTAGGATAAGGCTATCTACTTCTTGCTCCCATTGAGTGCAAGACAAGAATGAGCCGAGACCTAGGTGATGAGAAATATCATGTAATAGTGAGAATATATGTTCTACGACTATTACATGACAAAGGGGAAAGGGAAGGGTATGCTAAGCAATCACTTGATAGCAATCATTTCCATTGAAGTGAAAGTTTTGTAATACCAACTTGAATGCATGACACTTAGCGGTACTGTGTTCAAGAGTTTGGTGGTATCGATAGTGTGGAACTTTTTCATCTTTAGGATATAACACTAGTCTATCTTTCATTGGTGGTAATGTTATGAGTCCTTTGTTTAGAAGCAACTATGGCTTCCTTTCACTTTCAGGTGGTGGACAAGGGGGTTACAACTATTGTAATTTGTAAGGTCTTTTGCATTTGATAGATTCACCAATTTCTTGAGTTGGAGGTTGAGGAGGAGGACCTAAGGTGATCCTATCATCCTTGTCATTGTTGTGAGTCATTGGATGTTCTTTAGGAGGAAGGAAATTAATATCGGGAGGAGAAACTAAGATAATTGTACCATCACTATAGAGCCTTAGGTATTCTTTAGGAACACGTTTGTTGTGAGGAGGATCTTGATATGCTAACCCCTTTGTGTTTTTGTTAGTTGGTATTTGCTCTAGCACTTGATGAATTTCATGCTCACTTGTTGTGTCGCATCCTTGTTTACTCAATATTGTGAATCCTTTTCCATATGTTTCTTCAAGATTGATTGGAGTGTTTATTATTTTGTTATCATAAAATGGTTGAGTGTTTGCTTGTTTAGAAGAGCTAGGGAACTTAGGTTCAAATTTTGTCTTAGTTTTAGGATGTAAGTAACCAAACATCTCAAGAGGTGGTATTGTAGGGGGATTTTGTTGTTTCATGGATGGATAGAAGGATGCATTAGCTTCAAGTTTATTAAGACAATCATTTAAAAACATATTCATGTTGCCATCATCTTCTCCAATGATGTCAACATCATGAGGAGGACATGCATTAGGAGTTGTGTGAGCATTATTAAGTTCAATTTCATTAGGATCATTTCCGAAAGCACAGTTTGACACATCTACCAAATATTTCAAGGACATCCACAACTTTCCAAAACACATATCCATGATGCAAAATTGAACAAATACACTTAAAATGAAATAAATTGAGATAACGACAATTCTAGAAACTGTAATAGAAAATTGAAAGTAGTAAACGAAAGCACAAAAGAGAAATTTCAAAACCTGAAAATTGGAAAGTCAAAGTCAATAGGGACTAAGATGCTAATAAGGACGTCTTGGTCCTATTGGTGAGATTTTGAGGTTCTAGGGACTGAAGCAAACAAAAAACAACAGAGACAAGGTTCTGAGAGAGAAACCTACAAAGGGAATAAGATTCCAAGAAGGGTGTTTTAGTCCTAGCAGAGGTTTTTCTTAGAAAAAAAACAAATTTTGGATTTTTTACAGTGTTCACGGGTTTCCTATTCAGGGAGTTGATGTTTAGAAATAGGAAAATGTGCAAGTGAATGCAAGAAAAGTAACTAGTGACTAGCAATTGAATGCAAAGTTGAATGCAATAACAATGTTTCTAAATGCAATTAGGATGATGAACAATACACTTTTTAGTTTTTCAATGAGATAAGATGATGCAAGAAAGAAAAAATGCAACCTATATGCACTTTCACTAATGCAAATATGAGAAACCCTAGATGTAATTTCACTAAGTATGAGAAATCCTACATGCACTTTCAATAATGCAAGATGGAAATGCAAGAATGAACACAACCTAGATCTAGGACTTTAATGGACTCCAAATCAGAAAGTGAATGCTCAAAAAGGTCGGGTTCACCAAAATGAACAATAAGAAAATGGGAGATGCGTTATGGCCTAGGTCATAGAACATCACTATTCTCCTATTGTCATTCAATAATGTCCTAGGAATCCAAATTGGATTGATTCATGAACCCTCAAGGGTGAGTCAATTCTCAAACAAGGAAGACCTAAGAAGGGTTCCTTTTAAGCTTTGATAATTACCACCAAGCAAAAAGCTTGGAAAAAAAATAAGTTAGCATTCAACTC
>VDFB02330428.1:0-24019 GCA_007258455.2 Sequoia sempervirens | reverse complement strand
TCCATATCTATATCATTTATGAGTTTGAAATATTTAATTTCCATGTTGACTCCTTTGTTTAATTTGACATGTATCCTCCTAATAGTGCACATTTAAGTCCAAGTGGGGGCAAAATGTAATGGTAAAAATCATATATCCATGTGATTCTCTCTTATGTTTTGGACCCCATATGACTAGGTTATCCTTTATACATTGACTAGTGTGCAAATTGACATATTTTGTATGAAAGTTGACAAATAAGCTTATCCTAACTTGTCATTGTCATCACTCATCTATAAGACTTGAATCTAGCTTTAGATATACTCATTCACTGTCATAGTTTAGATTCATTGGTGTAGAATCATCCCAAGTCATCCTCACGTGCCAAATCTAAACTCTAAACATTTAAATTTAAGTTTATTAAATTGGGCCTATATTCCCCTCCTTACTAGTTGCTATGAGTTTAATAAAGCACAAATTATTTTAAATTGCATGTTAAGGCTCTATATTTACGAATGAACCCTAATTCATTTCAACTATCCAGAGGATCAAGATCTAGAACCTATTGAGCACATTTAGAAATCAAAATGTAACAAGACAAAAAGGATTATATCAACATCCTAAGAGCTTACTACATGACTGTGTGTCTTCAATCTTTATTCATCATGGTTGAATCAACCTACTTAGGGGCTTGAAGAAAGGAGCACAAATCCTTGTCTAACAAGTTTTCAAATGATGTCAGTTGACACCATTTTCTAAACATACCTTTATCAAATTGAGGCAAATTATTATTAATTAGCAAATTTTTGACTAATCGTTATTATAAATGATGTTCACCACACATCAAGTTCACTTTCACAAGCGTAGAGTTCACTTCAACATGTGGAGAACATATCTACAAGCATGGCCTTGAACCAAACAATCAACAAAAATAATATTGTTCTAAGGTCATCATCAACATATCCAAATTTTCTTTATATAACAATGAATCAATTTGACACCATGACGCTCCTTCATCAAATTGAGAGCTAAAGTACCTTTTGATTATTTTATACTATTCTTGCATTAATTACAATATTTATTGCATCATATATTATCAATCCCAAACTCTAAAATCCTAAGCTTTTATCATTGTTTAATAGTTGTGAAAGCATTTATTTTTATACTAATAAGCTCAATCATTGCCACAAAGAATATGTGGATCAAAATATGCAAGCAATGTAACAAATTGAATAACACAAATTAACTTTGAAAAAGATCAAACAAGTCACAACTTCAGCAAGCAAACTTATTGTGATTTATTTCTACCCTTTGAGAGGTCAATTTTGAATGCTTGTTACTTAAAATATACAAGAACTAATAATAAGAAACAAGTATTTCTTTGCATGTGTCATTGCCTTATCAAATTTACTAAAAATGCATGCATCGTTATATGAAAGATTAGCAATGTAAATATATTACACCAAGTCTTGTGGTGAAGGAAAATTTTAAGTTAGCAACCAAGTCCTCAATAGTTTGAATCTCATTATTTGTGATTTTCGTTTAACTAATCAATCAATTTGCTATTGAATAATTCATAACATTGTCAACTCATAAAAGGTCAGACTATTATCCTAACCAATCAAAATCATTTTTATTTGCTCAAAAGGGTGTTGAGAAATGAGAAATACATTCAAACTCAACAAAAAAAGGAAATAAGAATATAAAATTCTACAAGGATTAATTCCCATGGCACTAATCAACAACTTCAAAAATTAATAGGACTTTTAGATAAATTATAACTAGAGACTAATGCAAATGGTTTGAATAATACTTTGTCCAATACGGAGCTTGAGATGAAGTTGTCAAAACTGCTTTCCAGGAGGAAAGTATTGCACTAAATTCTCTTTAATTCTAAAATGAAAATTGTTGACCATATTCCTTAGACTACTTCTTTCTCCAATGTTGAATTCATCTTCTTGGCTTGACCTATGAATTACAGTCATCTAGATAACGAGAGAAAAACAAGTGAAGCAAATGAGTAGAGAAAATATAGAAAAATACATCTACTTCTAGGCTTAAACAAATATATGTACAATTGATTTTCATGGTTTTCTAAAGCATATTGAGGAAAATTAGTGATATTTTTCATCAAATAACAATTGCAATACAATGTTTTGTATAGTTAATTACATCAAGACGCATAACCACAATGACAAGGGGTGTAATGTAATGGCATGAGTATGTTAATAAAAAGATATTAAAGAGTTGGAAAACAAAAATAGTAAAAGCTAAAACACAACCAACATACATTTGAAAAAAATTATATAATAGCTATTAAGTCAGTAAAAAAAAATAGTTGTGAAATAAATAAGCTAACTATAAGAAACTCTACAATAAATAAAATAACTTTTAAATAAATAAAATAAACATTGATCTTTCAATATGAACATTTCGTAAAAGAAAAAATAAATATAAATATTAGATTAATTGTGATATCTTAAAGGAAATAACCCATTTTTTTTTACTTTATTTTACTATGATATGTATAGTTTTCTTTTTACTTGATTTTACTATGGTGTGTTTGATTTTCTTATAAAATCTGTTATACTTTAAATTTAGTGGTGACAAAACATTGCAAGATTTATTTCCATGCACCTCTATTATAACACTCTATTAACAAATATTGCATATTTGTATTAATATCCAAACCACTTTAAGAAAACTCAAAGTTATAACTACATGAAAAGTATATTTAATTATATGGTTGTGTTCATATAGTCTTTTGTCATGGACTACTAACAAAACATTATAAAAACATATTTTATTAAAAAATTGATATAGAATATGTTTTGGGTAAGTAAAATATAAATATAAAATCATTTAAATGTAATCATTGGTGAAGTAAACATTATTTAGATAAACATTAAAAATGATATTTGTATACAAACATAAAAGAGAACATTTTTTTGTAATTTATTATATTATTATTAAAATATAAAATAACTATTTAATAAAATATAGAATAAATATTATTAAAAAAAACTTAAGAAGAAATTAAATAACTAATTATTTCAAAAATAATATTTAATAATTATTTATAAAGCATAATATTTATTATATTATATTATATTGTTATTTATTGAAGTTCTTCAAGGATCAAGTTAAAATTTTGAGTGCTAGGCTTCGACACTATAAGATATAAGCTTTGATACATTAAGATATGAGATCAAAAGCATTTCCTTAACAATTTTGGTGGAAAAGATGCCCCTCAATCCTTACTTTAATCTCTTATTGAATAGCTAAAACAATTGTGAGTTTAATATAAAAACTCTAAAAAAAAATGATAGAAAAATATTATTTTCGAATAAAAATACACACCTGATATATAAAGAGAAGAAAGAGAGAAAGAAAAGAAAAGAAAGAACGAGATATTTTTTTTCTAAAGAGAAATATGCTTATTTATTGAATTTGCAACATTTCCGCGAACCACCGCCAAACCGAACGGGTATTTTATTTGTATTCTGAATGCCTAGGGTTTTATGAAAGCCGAGTGCCTAGGGTTTTATGAAAGCCGACTTTACGGATACGCACATATTACCTGTATATATATCTATTATTTGATCACGGCGGCTGCGATCATTACAAGTATTTTCAAGGAATTTTATGGTATAGATATCGATTCATCTCTTCTCCGCACCATCGCCGTTTTATGGTGAGAAGTGAAGCGAAGAAAGAAATAGAAAGAAAAAATGTCTGAGTTAGACGGGAGGTACGATGAAAATGGTGAGAATTATAACGATTATCCCAAACAAGACTCACCTTACGATGTTTTTGAAGACAAGAATATTCAGCGCCAGCATTCCTCCCGTGATTCAGAAAGAGAAAGGGCAAAAAGCAAAGAGAAGGACCGGGAGAGGGATAGAGAGAGGGACAGCGATCGACATAGGGACCACTACAGGGACCGTGGTGAGAGGGAAGACAGAGGTAGAGGGCGAACTGAAGATCATGAGCGTCATAGACGTCTTGATTATGAGAGGCGTGGTGATCATGACCGTGATAGAGAACGGAGACACAGGCATAGATCACATTCTCGCTCGAGGGGAAAGTCAAGACATCGATCCAAGTCCCGATCCCGATCCCGCTCACGGTCCAAAAGCAAACGAACAAGTGGTTTTGACATAGCACCTCCTGGTGCCGCAACCATGATGACTGGGGCAGCTTTTCCAGGCCAAACTGCAGGAACATCACAGACTGTTCCCGGGATGTTTCCTAACATGTTTACATCTGGGAACACCCAGTTTGGAGGTGTCCCTGTAATGTCTGTTCAAGCAATTACTCAGCAGGCCACTCGGCATGCAAGACGTGTATACGTAGGTGGGCTTCCTGACACGGCTAATGAGCAAACTATTGCAACTTATTTTAGTAGAGTTATGGAAGCCATTGGAGGAAATACTGCAGGGCCAGGTGACGCAGTTGTAAATGTATATATTAACCACGAAAAGAAGTTTGCTTTTGTGGAGATGCGCACAGTTGAAGAAGCCAGCAATGCTATGGCCCTGGATGGCATCATGTTCGAGACTGTTTCTGTGCGCGTGAGGAGACCAAGCGACTACAATTCCTCCTTGGCAGCAGCATTGGGTCCAAGCCAACCCAGTCCTTACCTTAACCTAGCTGCTATTGGTCTGACGCCAGGTACTGTTGGGGGAACTGAAGGTCCTGATCGTATTTTTGTTGGTGGCTTGCCATATTACATTACAGAACCACAAATACGGGAGCTGTTGGAATCTTTTGGGCCACTTAGAGGATTTGATCTTGTTAAAGATAGAGATACCGGCAATTCAAAAGGTTACGGGTTTTGCGTCTACCAGGATCCAGCCATGACAGATATTGCATGCGCCGCCCTAAATGGACTTAAAATGGGGGATAAAACTTTGACTGTTCGTCGTGCTACAGCCAGCAGTGGTCAACCAAAACCAGACCAAGAGAATGTCTTCGCCCAGGTTCAACAACACATAGCTTTACAGAAGACTATACTTCAAGTTGGGGCTTTTGGACCTCCAGAAGTACCTACAAAAGTTGTTTGCTTGACACAGGTTGTGTCACCAGATGAGCTGAGGGATGACAATGAATTTGAGGCAATAATGGAAGACATGAGAGAAGAATGCGGAAAACATGGATCAGTAGTCAATCTTGTAATTCCGCGGCCTGAACCAAGTGGTCAATTAACTTCAGGTGTTGGGAAGGTCTTTGTGGAATACTTGGATACTGTTGGTTCTGCTAAGGCAAAAGCTTCCCTGAATGGAAGGAAATTTGGTGGCAATATTGTCGTGGCAGTATATTATCCAGAGGACAAATTTTCTAGGGGCGAGTATGAATGAGAATGGAAATAAATACTATTTTTGTCAAACATTGATTATAATTTAGAATATGTTACTTTCACTATGTATATTATAGATCTGATGAGAGAATGCTGGGGAGAGCAGTTCTGTATATTAGAAATGATTCGTATTAGATTTTATGCTATACTGTTTGCCAGTTCCTAACACCCATTTAATTTCTCTAGTGAAATTAAAAATTATCATTATTCGTGTTAAAAAAGGGCTTACGAATAAACCATATGTTTACTGGATTATTTGTTTAAACTGTATGCAAAAAAACTTAGATTCATCAGTTATTTATTATCTGCAAAAAGTGTTGCACATCTAAACAGCATTTTCTGAATAGGTCATTGCATTTAGTATTTGAGAAGATATTATAAACTGTTTGATTTGGATCCTTCCATGCTCTCACACTTTCATTTGCATACCAGGAACCTAATTTTCAAAGAATTTGGTTCCAAGAAAACAGGAAGCCATCAGACCTAATTGACATTCTGATTATGTAAAAGTTTATTTCATGGCAACCTTCTCTACCAGTCATGTGAAAGATCAGGTCTTCCAAGGAGGTCAATATTTCATGAATAAGTCAAGTCTTTTTATGAAACCATGGCCTTCAAACCCACGGATGATGTCCCCCACCACAGTCCCATTATAAGTAAGATGGGTACCCCTCCTCCCTGGGGGATATTGGCAGAATCCTCGCTTTACAGAACAGGTAATGCTATTGAGGAATATATTACAGCTTCCGAGTTCACGAAGCAACCAGGGGCACTTAACTATGCTAGAAACTGTGTTGTATGTGCGACTTGTAAAAGGACCACCTAGATCAGGTATAGCTGGAGATGGGTAGAGTAGAAAAGCAACGGTCAATCCACTACAAAATTCCATTTTGATGCAGAGTATTCTACAAACGTACGTGAAGCCTCCAACAAGGTCAGGCAAATTAGCAATACCTATGGGAAAACAAACTTTGAAGCAGATGGCACCACCATGCCATGTCCCTTTCCCAAATAAAAATAAGTGTTTTTACTTTTTAGACACTCGCTAAAATATTAATAAATAAAATAATAAAAATAGATATAAAAATATAAAAGTAAAATTTAAATATAAGTGTTTTTAAATATTGGCAGGAAATAGGACCTACGGGCCCAAATTGGAAAAGGTATTTTAAGAGGGCGCGCGGTTTCATATTGTTCAAGGAATTTCATTTTTGGTAATTCTTCATTTTGAATTCAAGTGTGCAATCAAAGATAGAAACCCTTGGCTGCAAAATCTGATTCAGGGGGACAAAAACCCTCTCGGCTTTCTTTCCAGAGGTGAAGACAAAACCCCTCAATTTTCAGCATTGGCAAAACCATCTAGGGTTTGCATGTTTTGAATTCAAGATCTGTACTTATTTCAAGTTCACGATAAAAATTTGCAAGTAAATTGACTAGTATTGTTGGAATACAGAACCATTTAGAAGCAGTGGGTTCTCATTTGCATTCTAGATGTGAATACCACACTTGGAAGGTCGTTATCCATCAATTGATAAGTTTCAGAGTTGTTTGTCACTTTTTGTCAGATCTGAAGCACCATTCTAAGGTCTATTGTCACATCAAACCCTAGGTTGTTGGTTTTTCCACCATTTCTGCATCTTACTGGTGAATACTACCTATTTCTAGGAGTGCTGACCTTGGGACAACCACATACCATCTAGGGCAATTATTGTGAAGCAGCCATACACTTTCAGGGCAATTTGGAGGAGGTGATCTGTATTTTTTGCCAAATGTTCCAGCATTTGGGGAGGTTTGACAGAGGTTTGCTTCTTGCTAGGATAACTTGCCAGTAACCATTCATCACCCAACACCCCCAGTGATTATATAGCTGCCACCATTCGAATCCGTACAGGTCAAAAAAGCTGTCTTTTTAGCTGGATCAAATATCCAAGGAAGACTTTTGAGTGGAATCATTGTTTCAATACTGAAATTTGTTTCCAGCCTTATACAGAAACATTGTAATCAATCATTTCATTCATAGCATTAGTTCTAGAAGTGTTATATTGCTGCTAGGGTTACGAGTCATAAAACAACACTATTTTGATGTATTTGGACCTGTATGATTCAGATGTGTAATGCACTTTGAAAGTACTAAGCATTTCCAGCTTTGTGAGGCTTTATGGTGTAATTTCTAGTCAATTATAATTTAAAACAGCATTAATTTTCTAGTTCAGATTGCAGCTACATTTCCAATTTGTTGTCTAAAATCAGAGAAAAATTTAAAAAAATAATTAAAAAAAAAGAGTTAAAAATCAAAAAAGTTTGAAAAACAATAAGAGGGACATCATATTGGTATCAGAGTGCATAGTCTTACCAACCTGTGGGTTCATTCAATGAGTGCATGCAGCTGAGTCAAAGACATCTGAGAGCTTCAAAGAGAAAGAGAAGAAAAATGGAAGCAACATAACAAGAAGCTAATGTTGGAATAGAGGGCAGAGGTAACAGACACATGGTAGATTAGGAGGATAAGTTTGATGCTTTTGCCTAGAAGTAGGAGCAAACAAACTAGTTAGTAATCCAAATCATGCAATAATTGCAAAATATGAATGCCACTTTGAATTCCACCATACCATTGCATAATGTCAGAGGTGAAGAGAGAAATTCAAATTAGAATGGCTCATCCAATCACAAAAGTAATAATAGAGTTTCAGCTGGATCAATGGTTTGGCCATTTCGGCCTAGTTAAGACAGTAGGGTAGAGTGGATGATTATGTTGCAGAATATTAGCGATTATCAATCAGACTTTTGGATGTGATAGAGCAGAGGCTCATTGTTTTATTTGTAGATAGACTATCCAAACCACTCAGGGGTTTGGTTTAGGCTTTTGATGTAGTATCTTTGTAGAATGCTATCAAGAGAGCTTTGAACTTGGAGGATTCGGTGGCCAAGGACAAATTTTACTCCAAAATTCAACCAATATAGACATAGATGGTTGGGAAAAGGATAGATACACTACATAGAGGTCATTTTATGAGGAGACAAAGGAACCTAAACCTGAGGTTGAAGTTGATGAGATAGAGCATGAAGACAAGGAAGCAAGAGAATCTTCTGAAAGCACCCAAGTATCACCACTTTTGAGTACGTGGTGTTGTGTACAAGCACAAGGTAACAATATTGATTGATAGTGGGACTACTCATAACTTCATAGATGCAGACTTGGTTTCTGAGAAAGGGTTAGATACAGAAGAATTTGGAGTGTTTAATGTCTTGGTTGCAAACGATTATATCATTCCTTGCAGGAAGCAAATACAACCATTTGATGTATCACTGGGAAGATATCAAATCAAGGATGACTTCTATGTTGTTGGGATAGGAGAAGCATACATAGTCCTACATGTGCAGTGGTTGTACTTACTTGAAGAATTTGCTCAAAACTACCAAACAATGGAGTTGAAATTCAAGGTGGATGGGATGGAGGTGATACTCCAAGGCATATTGAATGGAGCCCCAAGCATGGTTGAAGTGAAAAGAATGGAGGTGAGTGTTCAAAGAAACCAAGTCACTCAATGCATGGAGTTAATCAAGGATCCACTCCAAGGTGAGACACTTTGTTATTATAATGTTTGGTCTATTTTGAATATATTCATTTTGGCACTTTGAAGATGGCCACCCAATGAGATATTGGCAAAACAAGATCTTTGGGGTAAGAATCATCAACTTAACATGGTAGAGAGAAGTGTGGACAACAAAAATAATGGACCAAGAAGTGCTATGAATACAATCTCTGATCTCATTAATGTTTTATTTACAGCCATAAAACTGTCTTTCACTGCATGGTGGAAGGATTTCTGGCCTAACATCCTTTTGGCAGTTTGGGCAGCTGGTATATGGTGATCTCCAGCTATTAAAATTCTGATTTGGAACAAAATAATGTAGTGTTCCAACTAATCACTTTGGTAATTACATGTTTTGAACTGAATGCCTCTCTTCAGTAGCAATGGACTTGCAGGTTTGGAGAAAACTCCCTTGCTGAAAGTAGTGTGTAAGAGGGTACACATGCTGAGATCAGTAATTGTAAACATTCCAGCATTGTCAGAGCACCATTTGGGAAGAAATTTGAAGCAAAGTATGACTGCTACAATCATGTATCCACTCATTTACAAGCTGATCCAAACCATTTGATTAGTGATATCATTGATAGGGACTTTTGGAGCCCAAAGCAATCATTTTAACAGCACTATAGAAGAGTGAGTACAGTAGTTGGCATGCATAGGTTATATTTATGTAAGGAGCTCATTACTAAGGAGGAGTTCAAGGAAAAGGGAGTTGTGTGTCAAAGCAGCTATCTTACTTAGTCATGGGCTTCACAAGGAGATCTCAAGGAGGAGTTTACATAAATATCAGAGTGCTGCAGCATAAGCATAGTGTAGTAGCATCAAATTTGGAATATTATACAACAATTCACTCCTTTGGAGGTGAGATTGAGTGATGACTTCCCACCATCAAAGGATGGAAGAGAAACACCTAAGACATCCCTGTACCCAATCCCCAGGCTTAATGTTGTTCTTGCAATTATTATCAGCTCCCCACATCACCTCAATTAAATTTGTACAATTAGTTTCCAAGGATTTTCCATCATAGGAAGGACGGATTTGCAATCTAATAGAATGTTTATAGCCTCTACATTACTCGTGCATTTGATTTCTGTAAAAGAATATCAGTTCTACCACTGCATATTATGGGCAGGTTGCTGGAATGACTATTATAAGTAATAAACATCTAAAAATGGTCACAATGTAATGAAATATCATTGATGGAAGAAGTTGATGCAAGGCTTCAGCTAAAGGGAATCATCATTGCAGCCACCCAAGTACCAAAATGGGCAAGACTTTAGGTGAATTGTGACTGTTCATGGGGATAAGAGTGAGAAGATGTTGGCCCAAGTATTCGTAATGGACAGATGAGATTCATGTTGTTGGTATGTTGGTGCTAGAGTATCCATGATTACGGAATGTTTTAGAACAAAAGTTACTGCGTTTGAGTTTGCAAGGTACTTTTGGACAGAAGATATTCCAATGAACAGGTGTGGGACTCAAGATTGATGAGCATCACTTCACAATTCATTACCTTGACATGAAAAAGGTAGTTTCCTCTGAATTATCATTGCTTGTGAACAAGCAATTTGGGGAAGGAAGGGCTGTCATATCCCTTTTCCCAAATTAATATATATTAATTAATAAATAAATAAAGTGTTTTTTGACACTAGCTAAAATAAAAATTGGTGTTCCATGGAGTCTCCTAACGGGGACGGGGGAACAAGGGGTCTAAGTTTGGGGACAGCGGATGTGGGGGCGGGTGAGGCAGCGGAGGGTCGGTGCTGATACACATATGCTACTTGAATAACTAGTTATAAAAAGATGTTTAAGAATAGCATTTCAAATTAAACTTAAGCAAATTAGTAAAATTGCAAATACTAACATTTAAAATACTTGAGTACTATTACTAAAAGACTAAAAGTAAATAAAATATTAAAATTTGACAAATGAAATTGTCAAATTTGAGATTTCTATTATATGAATATCGAAAATATGACATGTCACATCATAATATCATATCATAAAGATGATTACAATGAGTAGCATAATACATTGATATCAAAATAAGTACAAAATGCAAAAATGTAGTTAAGGGAGGCCTCTAATCATCCCCAAACTCCTCTACTCAAACTATTGGAATCCTCGCACTCAAGCTCTGCCAAACTAACACCAACCAGCCCTACATCTGAAGCTGAAATTGAAGCATCCTCATCAATTTGTCCTGGCTCCTCTGGCTTTACATCCCATCATACTGTTGGACTCTCTTTGTACTTAAGTGTTTTGTGGTCAATGAGACACAAAGCACTATATACAGCCACAAGCTTCTTTGCTCTCCTAGAGGTAAGTCTGTTCCTCTTAAGAGAGTGGATGAAGTTATATGTAGACCAGTTCCTTTCAACAGCTGAAGAACTAGAAACCTGAGATAACAATCAGATGGCTAGAGTGGTAGTCAAAGATCCCGATCCATGGCAAGTTCACCACAAAATTGGGTCCTCATGCGCCATAGTTCACATCATAGTTGGAAAACTCGGACTCGCCGCAGACTCGGCAGCCCAAAAATATGACTCGGACTCGGGACTCGGCACGGACTCGGGAAAAGACTCGGTTAGGACTCGGCAAAAAAAAAAAACCGTAGTTTTACAAAAAAACAAGAACAAATTAATGCATTTAGAGAACATAAGAGCCTAATTTGATTATCAAACACTTATAATTCAAAGATTACACATGTCATATGATCATCAAACACTCAATAATTGAAATTTCATCATTCATAGTCATCAAATACTCATAGTTTCAATGTAGAACAGCATCATAAATTTATAAATGTTTACATATAATCATGTCAAAAAGAGGAAAACATTAACAACCACATATAATCTACATCTTCCTTTTTCCCCTCCCAATGGTACTCAATTTTGGAGGCCTAGAACTAGAAGGTGCCCGTGCTATAGTATCCAAACGAGGACTAGGAGATCGAGAAGGGGAAACATGATATTCGAATGTGTCTTCATCGTCCTCCATGGCATCCAATCTTGCTGCTTCTTCTTCTCTGCTGCTGCTCTCTCTAATTCAGCAAGATCCTCATCAGTAAGGAAGACATCAGCCTCATCATTTTGTTCATCAATAGTCCATTCACCATATGGATCAATGTCATCCAAGTCGATGGACTCATGTGAAACACCCTCCACCTTTCTAGTTCGAAGGCGAAGGTTGTATCGAACAAAAACTAAATCATTTAGGCGCTGCTGAGTCAACCTATTCCTCTTCTTTGTGTGAATGTTCTCAAATAAACTCCAATTCCGTTCACACCCAGAAGCACTGCATGGCTGTGACAAGACACGTATGGCTAGCTTTTGAAGATTTGGTGTGCTAGCACCATAGTTCTCCCACCATAGATCTACAAAAACATGTTTAAAAAATATAAGTATTAAGAAATAAGAATAAAGTAAAGTTTAAAACTTTAAACAATCTATATGTAAGAATCAAGTTTCTAATTTCATTTTTTACCTGGTTGTTGTTTTCCTCTCCTTTCAATTGCTTGTTGGGAGGAAAAGAGTCTCCCCTCTGCACCTTTGTAGACCTTGAATAGATAAAAGAAAAAGTAAATCAAATATAGAAAATTCATAGATAGTCAAGGCTCAACATTGCAAATTCATAAATAAGATGTAACAAATCTCACCTCCAACTCATCAAGCACTTTATCTCTCAGCTCAGGATCAGGCACCATCCTATCAATGCATATGACAAGACCTTCCATGACCTCCTCATCCGCCTTAAATGTGTCCGAGAAGTAGAACTTCGGATTCAAGAAGTAGGCAAAGGCATGGATCGGCTGGTGGAGTTGGTGTGTCCATCTCCGATCAATGATGCGCCATATGATTTCATATTTCTTTTTGTTTCCGCCATAGTAACGTGATATGGCCTCTTTGGCCCTATCCATGGCCTCATAGATGAACCCCATTGGCATGCCATCTCCATCCACCATACGAAGAACCCTCACCAAAGGTTCTGTCACCTAAAAAAATGAAAACAAATGTTAAATCATAACAAAATTAACCCCTCAAAAAAAAAAACAGCAAATAGATTATCATGTATAATTTATTTTTGTGTGATTGCTACTTACCCCCATCAACTCCTCTCCATTTTTTATGAATGTCTCATCAAAAACTATGGCAACAATCCTCTCCCCTTCAGGTCTATTGGAAAATGAGGACTCCTTCCAAGCATCAGACACGAACATTTGTTTGAGATGATTAATGGCACCAAGAATGCTTTGCAATGTGAGGAAGTGGCTAGCAAATCGTGTCACTCCAGGTCGCACAAGGTCCTTGCCATTTGTAAATTTCCTCATCAAAGAAAGCACCCAAGTATGGTTGTAGATAAATTTTGTAACACTTTTTGCATCTTCAACCACACTTTTGACCCATGAAATCTTCCCAATGTCCTCTAGCAATAGGTCTAAGCAATGTGCAGCACATGGAGACCATGCAATTGTGGGATACCTCTCCATAAGTAGTCTACCTGCAGCTACATATGCAGCTGCGTTGTCCGTGATGATTTGGACAACATTATCAACTCCAACCTCCTGGACCACCCCATCTAATAGATTGCATAAAGTCTCAGCATTTTTAACTTCATGGGAGGCATCTATTGATTTTAGAAACACCAATCCACCATTAGAGGCCACTAAAAAGTTAAGGAGAGTTCTATTTCGTCCATCTGTCCACCCATCAGATAAAATGCTGCAACCTTTTCTTCGCCAAAATTTTTTTTGCTCATCAACCACAAGCCGTGTATTCTTTACGGCTTCCTCTAGCAATGGCCCACTCAAATCTTTAGATGATGGGGTCTTAAACCCCTTTCCTGCAACTGTAAGGGCATTAACCAAACCTTCCCAATATGGGCTGTTTGCAACATTGAAAGGTAGATTATTGTAGTACCAAAAGTTTGCAGCAGCCATCCTAGCTTCTTGATGCTTTTCTTTATTCCAACCCGTACCTTCAAGTGAAGGTTGTGCTCCTGGAACATTACGTGGAATAAAATAATTTGGTCCTGATGAAGGACCCTGACTAGCAGTAGAAAAGGAACCATCAGGACTCTCACCAAAAGATGAATGTGGAGCACGGAAGCTTGGACTTGCAACACCATGGGGCATAGAGGGTGCAGATTGGGATTGAGATCCACTCATCACTGATGTTAGGGCATCTTTTGTTTTTTGTCTTTCCTCTTTCTTAAGCTCATATTCAGCAAGAAGGGCCTTCATCTCTCTAATGATCTCAGGAGTAGTATTCTTGCATCCCTCCACATTTTGCCCAGGGATTCTAGCAAGGTGGTATTTTAATCTGTTTATTCCTCCTGTCATCCATTTGTTGCATTCATGACATGTCAATTCACCTTTTTTATTTCCTGGAATTGCATACTTCCATGCAGGGTCTTTTTTTACTCCCTTTGGATTTGAAGACGACATTGCTGTTTCAAGTTCAAAATGAAAAAAAAAATCAGCTAGGGTTTGCTAAAAAATCAGCAAATAAATGTGATTCAAAATTTCAAAGTTTCAAACATTTGCAAAAGAAAAAAGATGCAAAACCAAGCTAGAAAGTAGAAACAATAAGAATTAGGCTATTAAGGAAAATAGAAAAAAAATTGGCAGCATTTCCCCTTATTTTTCTTGATTTTTTAAATTTTGAATGCAAAAAAATTGAAGAAAACAAACAAAAAGCAGTGTTAGATCACTTACCTTGCTCTATTTTGACCTTTTTGGTTCGTTCTCCCTTCTTCTATCAATCCCAAAGCAATTTGCAGACCTGGTTTTCAAGAGTGACAGTCAAAAAATGAAAAAAAAGCTAAAAAAAACGTGGGTTTTAACCCGTTTTTGGACTCAGCCGCGCAGGAGAGTCCTGGGTCGGGACTCGGGAGTCCCGACCCAGACTCGCCTGGACTCGACTCCCGAGTCCGCGGCGAGTGGACTCGGCCAGGGTAGGGACTTCCGAGTCCGCGGCGAGTCGGCCGAGTCCGCAAACTATGGTTCACATATCCATCTTGGCTGCATTTGAATAACCCCTAAGAGTGGCAAATTTGGTCCACTCAGTGCGAATCGTGTTGGCATCTACAACATCATACATCCTCTCAATGCACTTGAAGAACCCTACCTTCACCTCTGCATCCTCTATTGGTGTCACTCTACCAGGCCTAGTCAAGTACCACTTAGGATTAAGTGCATAGGCTGCCATGTGCAAGGGAGTGTTGAGCTTCTCCCATCTCCTGTGAATGATTGGTTGAATGTGCTCGTGGTAGAATACTAATGTGGGGTCCCTCTCTCGCACAATAGCCCTCATTTGATCAAGCATAGAATCGATGCACTCATACACCTCTCCAAGGCTAGGTGCATCCGCATACCCATACCCAATAACCTAGAAAACTGGTTTAGTGATGGAGACAATATATTTTGCATCACCCCATAACACATCGCTCTTCACCATATCCTTCACCCTCCTCCCCTACTCTGTCTTAGACTCAGCCCACCTATTCCAATCTACTGTCATGACCATGAGTTGCAGTGCCTCTTGCAACTCAATCATTCTCTCCAAGAGAATGAAATAAGAAGCATATCTCGTATCAGTAGGTTTCAGGAACTCCTTAGCAAAGGTCTTGAAGAGTGCATGTGATGTGTGGTGGTTGCAGATAAACATCTGCACATCTCTCGCATCATTAACCACTGTTCTAATCCAATCAATCTTTCCCATGTCCTTGAGTACATTGTTCATGGCATGCACACAACATGGGGTCCACCAAATATGCCTATAAGCAACCTCAACAAGTCTCCTTGCAGCTTTGCACACATGTGCAGCATCTGTCACAACTTGGACCACATTTTGTGGCCCAATCTCCTCAATAGCATCCCTGAGAACCTCAAACTGAAAATCAGCATCTTTGCAATGCCCTGAACAATCAACTGCCTTAAGAAAATATGGGTCCTCAGTACATGTAACCATGATGTTAATGAGTGGGCGATGGCTAATATCCGTCCACCCATCCATGACTATGTTGCATCTTGTCTTAACCCAACACTCCATCTTCTCCATCAACAAATTGATCTTGGTATAGTTCTTATCCAAGATCATGGTCCTCAATTTCGTCTCACCTGGCGGCACATTTGATGGTCCTCCCTTTGCCACCATCGATATCATCTCCTTATAATAAGGAGATCGGGCAACATGAAACGAGATGCCATTGGCCAAAAACTTGCCAATGGCATCATCTATGTCATCCTTGAGTTGTGCATTAAACAAATCTGCTATGGGGTTACTTTGAGTTTGACTTTGCAATTTTTGTTTCACCCTCCCCTCTCCTACAAAGGCACTGGAAGAACCTAGTGTCCCTCCTCTCGTCTACAAAGTATGGTTGGATCTTTGTGGCTGGCTATGCTGAAGATGTGTCCTATGCTACAAAGTAGTAGGCACAATGGAGTATCATCATGATCAGGAACACCCCATAACTTATTTATTTCAACTTTGTATTTGATGTTTTCCGGTTTTTCCAAAAAAGTACATATCCCCACACCTTTTCCTCTAATGAAAAGGTGTGCATTAACTCTAGTGATGCTCCCAAACCACTCCTCACCACAAAAGTTGCACTTCCACCTCCTTGTGCCACCAGATGTTGCCCCTTGCCTACTTAGTATTTTTTATGCAAATTGTTTGAGAGGGGATTTGCGATCAAAAGGACCCTTAGCATACTCTGCCAATACTGCAGAAGGGCACTCTAAAGTACTTGCTTCACGATCAGCCCCATGGTCACCCCCCTCAACCTCAGAAGTATATTCAGGATCAGTATCACTATGTGAATGAACCTCATCCTCACTCATGTCATGAGAGCTCATTGTGACACTGCAATAAACAAATAAATTCTATAAGTGCCTAGTTTCAGCCTAGTTTAACAAATTTGAAAATAAAATTAAAATTTTTTAAAATTTCATGATGAATCTTGATGGAAAGATGAAAAAAAAAACAATGAGCCTTGAAATGAAAATATGAATATCCATTTGCAGCCAAGTATATGAAATTATGATTATTTTTTTAATCATAATTTCATAGACATGGCTGCAAATGCATATTCGTGTGTTCATTTTAATGCCCATTGTAAGATTCAAACATCAAACTACATTTTCAAAATGAATCTAAAAACTTGGAAAACAAAACAAACAAAAAAAATTGAAAAAACTTCAAAAAACAATCATAAAAACCTACCTTGTGCTTGAAAAATCCTTCAAAATTGGTGTAGAATGCTCCTCCTCTTCTTCTTTCTCCTTCTCACCCCTCTTGCACTTGCAGCACCTCAAACTCACTCTTTCACTCTCTTTTCACTGGTTTTCCTCTTCTTCACCTAGCTGTTGCAAAACATCAAATGCATATGTGAGAAAAAAATGAGCAATTAGAGTGTTTTATTTAGTTTAGAGGCTTTTAGATGGGTCCCACAAGCCTTTAGGGTTCGGCTGCAGACGCAAATACCAAGAAAATTAAAAGATTTTTTTTTTTAAAATCGTTTTTTGTGGCGTTTCAACACAGGAGACGCCTAGACGTCTCTGAGACGCTCGAGGACATCTAGGAGTCCCCGAGACATCTTGGAGACATCCAGTCGTCCCCGAGGTCTCTCTGGAGTCTCTCACGTCCTGGCGGCGGTGGGGGGACGACAAAGAGACGTTTCTCAGCCGTCCCCAAGTCACCAAAACATTCGAGTCGAGGGGACGGCTGAAATTTTGGGGGGAGGGGGCGTGTCCCCATGGAACACTAATAAATGTAATGTCCCCTTATTAGGCCTAATTAGTTCAAAGACCATTAGCCTATTTCTTGAGTTCCTTTGGGCTAATCGGTAAGGCATGGGGAGTCCAAAGATCTTGGAGGATGCAATTTCAGAGTTACAAGGTTTCTTTTGTTGGCAATGAGCTTTGTGAGCCATACTAATTTGAATGACACTCTCTAAAGTGTTTTTTGACTTTTGGGGTGTTTTACAAACTTCTTGGAGAGCATGTCTATTTATAGTAAGTCACCAAATTGGCTTCTATTATTCACCTATTGCCTAAGTATCATATTAGCATGGTCAAATTTGGATTCTGATGTGTTTCAGAACTTTTTGCAACTTGGGTGAGTTATTAAGTTATTTATTAATATTTCACTAATGTTGTCTAATATTGAGAAATAATTGAAGGACAACTTAGTGCAATAGCTTGTTGGAAAGGTGATTAAATGTTTGCACATAAAGAATTATTTTATTTAAAGAAAATAGAAAAAAGCTACGAAAAAACAAAAAAGTGTTTTTTGGGAAAAGCAAAAATGTGTTTTCAAAAAACAATGAAAAAGCAAAATAACGCTTTTTGGAAAAAGCAACAAAAGAACTATAAAAAGAGGGGACTCATTTGCATATGCTGAAGATTGATAATGTTATGTTGTCGAAGTGGCTTTGGTTCTCTTCAATCTTTGAGGACAAAATCACTCATAGATTTCTTAGTTCGGCATTACAAGATATTCCCTAGCTAGAGTATGGTGTGATTCCAGCCAAGAGTCACCATTGGATCTGCTTTGAAGTTTTAGTTTTGGTTTTTCAATATGAATATTCTAATGATGTGACAAGTCATTCAGAGCTGTTTGGAAACATGGTTATAGCTTGCATTCATTTTGGGTGCATGTGGGAATGATTTGGTAAAGTTTTTTGAGTTTATATCTCGCCGCCCAGACTGTAATAGCAGCGTTTCAGACCTCTTTCAGGCCTGCACCAGTCATCTCTTTGCCAATCTTTGAGGTATACTTGTTAATTCCATGATGGGTGGTTAATTCTTTGATGTTATGATACATGTGGAGATGTTCTATCAATTTCTTTCATGACCATACTTGAAACAGTAGATGCATATCTTGAATTTAAAAGTTTTTCAAATGAGCTAACATTGTAACAGTGAGTGGTAGTACCACCAGTGAGTTGCTCTTGATATTTTGTTGTTACTTACCCCACTAAATAAGTGGCTTATTGGTTCTCACTCACCGCTAAAAAACGGAAAAGTTTCTATAGCTTATTGTATTCACTCACCATTGAAAAGTGGAAGGGTTGGCTTTACATTTTCAGTATTGTTTGAGCTTTCCCATTGAAAAGTAGAAGTCTAAGCTAACCCTCCTAGATAAGTGGATTACCTTCAGCTGTTTCATTTCAAATATAACTGTAATCTTGTACACCGTATGCTCTCCCTTCACCCACATTGAGAATTTGGTGATTAGAAAGTGGAAAGGTGTTGATGTTATAGCGGCGGGTGATATCCTTCACTCGAATTAAAATAATAAATAATTCCAAGGCAAGGCGGACTTGCCATATATATATTAATTTATTTTATGAGGCCGACCCAAAATAAAAAGTCGCCTTGTTTTGTGAAAGAGGCCGATCCTAAATGAAAAGTCACATTGTTTTCTAAATGAGGCTGAAGCATATGAAGAAACACTTTGGTTTGTATATATTCAAGGCAATGATCATTCATTTGATCATCAATTTTATTCACAAAAGGAAATCGCACTTCAAGGAGGAATTTGCACATTTGCAACAGTTCATTATTCTTGCATCAGCAAATCGATATCAAGGAGAAATAACATTTGGTTGTATAATTGCATCTAGGAGAGGTGCGATCTTTTATTACATCAAATCAGCTTTGTGATTGGCCCAAGTTGTAAGCAGATTTCTGCTCTTTTCATTCAATATATAAGAGATATATTTTTGCTGGGTTTTTCTCCCTCAAGAAGGAGGGTTTTCCCAGGGTATTTGTTGTGTTTGATTGTTCATCATTTTGTACTTGTGCTTATCTTCAATTCTAGTCTAAAATTAACATGGTATCAGAGCGGGTTTAAGCAAAATCAGATCAGATTTGTTTAAGCAGCGAAGTCTTCTTATCTAGGGCAGTCTATCTAAGCATCGAAGATGGTGAACAGAGTCAAGGTTGAAGATAGGCTTGATGGTGCATCAAATTTCACCTCATGGAAGTTTCGAGTTCTTATTGCACTAGAAGAAAATGTTCTTCTAGACTTCGTGGAAAATGATGTGCTCGAGCCATCCGATAATGCTGAGAAAACTCAATGTAAGAAGAATGGCACAAAGGCTAGGAAGATCTTGATAGACTTCGTGAAGGATCATCTAGTGCCAATTATCTCCAAGATGAAGACAGCCAAAGACATGTTTGAGACTCTACAAGGATTATATGAGACCAACAATACCAACAGAGCTCTTGCCTTGAAACAACAGCTCCATCATATAAAAATGGTTAAAGGAGATTCAGTCATCTCCTTCTTCATGAAGATTGCTGAGTTGAGAGATCAGCTATGCGCCATTGGAGATATAGTTGAAGATAGAGACCTGGTTATGTTGGCACTGAATGGTCTTCCTCAATCTTGGGAGCCCTTTATCCAAAGCATTAGTGGAAGATCTAAATTGCCCAAGTTTGATCGTCTTTGAGCTGATTGCATTCAAGAGGAATCCAGGTTGGCAACAAGAGGAAATGGACGAAGCTCTCATAATGAAGAAAATCATGTCCTTGCTGCTCAAACTTCCAGAAGGAAAAGAAGAGAAGGAAGAAAAGGCAATTTCAAGAGGAATAGAGATAGAAAATCAGATCCTGCTCCTGAACCAAAGAAGAAGAAGGATCTCTCTCACATTCAATGTTTCAGGTGTGACAAGTATGGTCACTATGCTTGAGATTGCATATCAAGACCAAAGCAACATGCTTCTACTGCAGATGTTGATGATGTGCCACCTCAAAAGGAATCTAGAGACAACTCAAGGGGATTTCTATTTATCTCTGCTCTTTCAAGCAATGTTCCAACCGACAGTGACACTTGGTTGATTGATAGTGATGTTTCACGGCACATTACAGGATATCGAGAACATCTTTTAGACTTGGTAGAAAGAGAAACCAACTTGCAAGTGATAATCGGAGATGATGCTTGTTATTCCATAAAAGGAGCTGGGACCACTTCTCTTCATCTAGATTCTGGCATCCCTCTTCATCTAAGTGATGTCTTGTTTGTACCAGGAATCAAAAGAAATCTTGTCTCCATTTCAGCATTGGAGGACAAAGGGTACCAGGTTGCCTTCTCTGAAGGGAAAGTTCTTGCTTGGCCTAAGAACTCTAGTATCAAAACAACTCGTGTGATTGGTGTCCGTCAAGAGAGCCTATACAGACTTTCTATTCGTCGAGTTCAGGCATTATTGCACAACTCTACCAATTCGAGTGAGCTATGGCACAAGAGACTTGCTCACTTACACTTCAGAGCTCTTCTATCTATGGAGAAGATGGTTACTAGTCTACCGAAGCTCAGTCAGGAGCATGATGGCATTTGCAGAGGATGTGCACTGGGTAAGAATATCAAGGGTCCTTTTCATAGTAGTGATAGTAGATCAAAAGGAATTTTAGATCTTGTTCATTCTGATTTATGTGGACCAATGTCTGTGGCATCTTTGAGTGGATTTTGGTATTATGTGATTTTCATTGATGACTATTCTCGAAAGACTTGGATTTACTTCTTGAAATCTAAGGAGTCTGAAGAAGTACTTGATAGATTCAAAGAATTCAACGCTCAAGTTGAAAACATGTCCGGGAAAAGAATTAAAGTTTTGAGATCTGATGATGGAGGAGAATACACTTCTGGAGGATTTCATAATTTCTGCATTGAGGCAGGGATCAAGAGGGAGTTTTGTGTTCCGTACAACCCTCAGCAAAATGGAGTTGCCGAAAGAAAGAATAGATCCAAAGTTGAGGCAGCCAAGGCTATGATTCATGATCAAGATTTGCAGACTTTTCTTTGGGCAGAAGTTTCCAAAACTGCAGTGTATGTTCAGAACCGAAGCCCTCATTGAATATTGGGAAACATGACTCCTGAAGAGGCCTTCACAGGTGTGAAACCTGAGGTTAGTCATTTAAGAATTTTTGATTGTCCTATTTATATTCATGTGCCTAACGATAAAAGATCAGAGCTAGAACCTTTAGGCAAGAAAGGTATATTTGTGGGATACAGTGAGTCTTCTAAGGCCTACAGAGTCTACATTCTAGGGCAAAAACAAATTGAGATCAGCAGGGATGTCTCTTTCGAAGAGGAAGTAGCCTTCAAAAGATCTAAAGGGTCCTATATGGAGATAGACAATGAAGAGTAGGAGACTACTCAGGATATGGACATTTCTCCTAATTATACTCCTGAGATTCAGAGGGAGTCTAATGAACTAGACGAGACTATTGATCCAGTTGATCCCATGGAACCAACTGATGGGCCGAGAGACATCACTATAGGTCGGAAGAGACCTCTATGGGCTAGACAAACTATGCAAGAGGCAAAAAAGTATGCAGCTCCTCGAGGCACCTTTAGGGAAAGCAAGAGACCGCAGAAGTTTCCAGGCTGTGGCATTGATGAGTCACATCATTGAGTCTAAGCCTTCCGGTTTTGAGGAGGCATCCAACCAGCAGGTATGGAAAGATGCAATGACAAAAGAATATCAATCTATCATCAAGAATGATGTATGGGATGTTGTTTCAAGACCTAAAGGGAAATCAGTTGTATCTTCCAAGTGGCTCTCCAAAATCAAACATGCAGCTGATGGTAGCATTGAGAAGCACAAGGAAAGATTTGTGGCAAGAGGATTCTCTCAGAAGGAGGGAATAGATTATGAGGAGACATTTGCTCCTGTTGCTCGATATACATCTATCAAGACTATTATTGCTATTGCATCTGCTAAAGGCTGGAAGTTACATCAAATGGACGTAAAGACTGCATTTCTTAATGGTGTGATTGAAGAAGTGTCCATTGAGCAGCCATATGGTTTTGTGATTCATGGGAAGGAATCTCATGTATGCAAATTGAAGAAGGCATTGTACAGCCTTAAGCAAGCACCTCGTGCATGGTATGAAAGGATTGATCGATATTTGATGAGCTTGGGATTCTCCAAGAATGATGCAGATTTCAATCTTTACTTCAAGGTAGTTGATGGTGAGGCTTTGATATTAGTTCTTTATGTTGATGATTTATTTCTTATTGGAGCAAAGTATCTCATTGTCAAATGCAAGAAAGAGTTAGCCTCTAAGTTTGAGATGAAGGATCTTGGCCTTATGCATTACTTCCTGGGACTGGAAATGTGGCAAAGACCCAATGAGATTATTTTAAGTCAAGGGAAATACACTATAGACACATCTTGAAGAGATTTGGGATGATGGATTGCAAGTCTATGTCTACGCCTATGGAGACAAATCTGGAGAAGTTGAGTGACTTTATAGCTGATTCAGATTTGGTAGATCCCACCATGTACAGATAGTTGATTGGATCATTGATGTATCTAGTCAATACTAGACCAGACATTTGCTATGCGGTGAGCGCTCTCAATCAATTCATGTGCGAGCCAAGACAAATACATCTAGTTGCAGCAAAACATATTCTGAAATACTTGCGTAGCACTGTGGGATATGGCTTGAGATATACTTCCTGTGAAGATCTTAAGTTACAAGGTTATATTGATTCTGATTGGGCCGGGAGTGTAATTGATAGGAAGAGCATCTCTGGATGTTGCTTCAATTTGGGGTCTGCCATGATTTCTTGGTGTAGTAGGAAGCAAACTTCTATGGCACTAAGCACTACAGAGGCTGAATATATTACAGCATGTGTAGTAGCTCGAGAAGCAGTGTAGCTTCGAAAGCTCCTTGCAGGATTGTTTGGTCAAACATTGGAGCCAACTGTGATTCATTGTGATAATCAAAGTTGTGTGAAGCTCTCTGTCAATCTAGTGTTTCATGATAGGACAAAACATGTGGAGATCAAGTATCATTACATCAAAGATATGGTGCTGAGGAAAGCAATTCAACTCAAGTATATTTGCATTGATGATCAGACGGCTGATATTCTCACCAAGCCTCTCTCCAGAGTGAAGTTTGCACATTTTTGAGACAAGCTTGGAGTAGTGGAGAATGTCGCCCTTGCTGAGAGGGAGACTCAGCATCAGTGATCTTTGCTATAATGCATATTTCTCTGAGACGGAGAAATATGAGGTGAAAGCCCTCGTCCATCTCTGAGACGAAGATGTGGTTCTTTCCACACATGGG
>VDFB02330427.1:0-16225 GCA_007258455.2 Sequoia sempervirens | reverse complement strand
TTGGCTCACAATATCTTTCTAACCTCTATTTTTGGAAATATAGGTAAAACCATGAGGAATTTCCTCTAGATGCCCATGATACATGCTAACTTCCTATAAAATTTTGAGTTTAAAATGTGGGTTTTCTACTTGGTCACTTTGTAATGCCTATTGCAATGCTCGATTGAAAAAAGTAACACTCCATATTATCATACTTGGCCAAACAAAATTCCCATTCTCTTTTGAAAACATATATTTTTTGCATCTTGCTCTCTCTACTAGCTCTCTTGGGAAACCTCTATCAAAGTTTCTATTGAAGCTAAAGAACTACATCCTTATTTGTTTCTCTTATTGGTTGAATCTCACAAAGGATTGCTAAGCTTGCACATCCTTTGTATCCTTGAAGAGCTCATTGTTTTGGGTTTAATATTGTTCTTGTTTTATTAAATAATATTGTTTTGTTTGGATAGTTTTCCATTATCTATTTGGGCAAACACTTTTGGTGTAGAGTACCATTTTGCTTGTCAAATCCATTCACAATGATAGTCTTCCCTATAAGCCAAGGTTGATACCATTTGTTTCATTTTATTATATTGTTGCTCTCAATTCCTAGATGTACATAGGAGAAGAGCACACACAAATTTTATTCTTTTTCTATTTGGTTGTCTATGGAAGTTGAAAGACCAATATGAAGGTTTGACCTAAAGGCAAGTCCCTAAACAACCCCAACACTTCCCTCTTTTCATATTTGTGGGTTTAATAAACTAGTAAACTACAATTCTAGATTTCTAGAAACATTTTGTAGTGCAGGTCATATGGATGACAATGCAATATGTTGACGTCCTAGACACTGAACTCCAATGTTTGGTGTTGGGATCCATTCTTTATCTTATTTCTAGTTTTATAATAAAAATCTGTAAATCATTACTTCGTGTTGAAAAATACCTTCTTAATTCTCTTATACACTTTAGTTAAATAAGTTATGATTTAAATAATATTTTTAAAATTATCAAACTATTTATTTTTTTGTTTTAGAATAATACCATTATATCCTTCTCTTTTAGCATAATTCCATAGTATCCTTCTGTTTTAGCATAATACCATAATATCCTTCATTTTTAAGATATATTCTATGAGGAAGAAATGTGGAAATTGTTTGGTTAGAAAATGAACATGTTTTAGCTAAGATTTTGATATGTGATGAGCAGTGAATGATGTGTTATGAAGGCTTTTGTTGGCTTGGCGTCAGAAAAGCCCTCGCGTGCACCGAGTGAGACTGGATTTCCCACGTGTCAAATTGTGATCGGGCTGGAGTCAATTGTGTGCAGGGTAGCGTTTGTTAGTCGCAAGACTGTCACAGTCAAAAAATTTCTATGGTTAGAACCCACGTGAGGCCATGTGCTATAGAGCTACTCCTATCCTCCGGATTTCAATCGAGCAGTAGACCATAATATATAATTTAACTATCACAGCTCCAGAAAAACTGTGTAAAGATTCTTCATGATCTGGACAGGAAAACCTGAGTCTATTCTAATTGACCATCAACTTGAAATCAGTGAGCACATTTCAGTTTACTGAGTGATTTATAATCTAGAGATTGCTGCATGCACCAGACTAGTCTAGGCATTATGAGCTACTCTGTTTATCTGTGTCACCTTATGATTGGTTAAGCAGGGTTATACTATCACAGATGACTCTGTGTCTCAGACATGAACAGTGAATGCAGATTTCAATGTCATTTGCAGAGAGAAGGGACCATCAACTTTGAGATGGAAAAGTAATGCAAGATTAAAATATAAGGCCCGTGCTACTTTTAGAAGTTAGAACACATCTAACAGAGGGTGCTGAGTGATGAATATCCAATGATCAATTTAGAGGTGATCCCCTTGCTGTTTGGCCAATCACTAGGTGCCACATGCCCAAAGACTTCCTACCAATGGAAATACGAACCTGTGCACTTGGATGAATTTAAACTACCATGGCTCTGTTTACATGGGATCTAAAAGCATTCTAACAGGCTTTAGGCATAGACTTTGACTTCTTAAATATATTTAAACGAAATCCAAGTGTGGTGGGCCCAAATGCACCTAAACTAGGGTTTATATCAGTATTCGAAGGAGGTTAAGATTAGACCAAAGGGTCCCAAGGTTGTCCAAAGAAGGGTCTTAAGCCTATATAATAATGTTCACTTGACTTTAATGACCTTATAATTGAGGTACGACAACCGTGAGTTTCCACCATGTGCTAGAGGTGTAATTGTATCTAGGGGTCTTCTCCAAAATATACAATTCAACTAAGTTGATATTACAATTGTTTTTAAAGAATAAGTTAACTTCAATATTTCAAATAAAAGTAAACTAAAAACACGATTTTAAGATCATGATTAGAATTCATCTCAATCAAAAAGACATTTTGAGTCTAAAATGAAGATCAAACTACTAAAAACAATCACACTAGGAGTTCAATTAGATAGATTAAGACCAAGTCAAACTAGGTGGTAGGCTCTAACATTCACATCAAACTTAACAACTAGGTGATCCTTTCAATCAAGTAGGACTCCAAAACCAAAACAATGCAAGCAATTTAACTGAAGACTCCAAAAGAAAGATTGGCCCTGAGATATTGAAAGAGGGGCTAAAATCAGGGCATGTTGTGTAAACAACATCTCCAAGGGGATATATTCACCTAGGCCAATCTTCGAAAAACTTGAATAAAAGGTTAGTCATGCATATGCTCCTAAGATGATCATACAATCTAGACTCTTTTTATTGCACCAATCAAAGTGTTTTTATATGAATAATATGCTAATAATGGTCAAAAGATGGGATGCTCTTTGGATCTCCAAAGGAATGTATTGAATACTTTTAATTACAAAGACATAACAAAAATCATGCAATTTTATGTCTAGTGCTTGTAGGGAATATAATTAGCAAAGAATTGGCCAAAAGTTGAGTTTGAAAGAGTCAAATTTGAGATTGTATGGTTGATGCATGAATTTGAACTTGACTTTGGACATTAAATAAAGGTTCAATACAAGGTTCAAGAAAGGTACATAAAAACATGTGCATATAGAAGTGTAATAAATATTTGAATAAAGTGAATACATTGATATGTGTGAACATATGAATGAGAAAAGATATAAAAATATGTATTAATCAAATGAACTTCAATTGACATAAAATTGACATCATTTATCACTATATCAAAACAATCTTTAAAAATAACATAAATATACAAATTTCACATTACAATATTTATATTAAAATAATCCAAAAAATTAGATTTAAATCTACCATAAAATCTTAAACAAACCCAATGTATGAACTAAAATATCGTAAAACCGAAAAGACACCCCCAAAAGAAAAAAAAAAAAAACAAAAAAACTAATTTCGATCTACTCAGCCCAATTGACTACCCTACCCAGCCGCCCAATTTGACGCGTTTTTTTCCCAACCGACCTATGTCTTTGTCTCGAATGACTATGCCACTGAGCCACGCCAAAGCCTTTGTCACCTTCCAAGAAAGTTCAATTGGCCAATTTTTCTTACTATTTTCCACAAGACAGTACAAATTTAGGTCACAGTATAGACGATACAATGCCTCTGTTCCCACTTCATTTGGAAATTGAAACCCTTTTATTCTCATAAATACCCAATTTTGCGGCTGTGTAGAAAGGCGGATGAAATTGCGGCAAAGACGGCTGAAGCTGCATGGATACGCTAGGAGAAACTCCCCGGTAAGCTTCACATCGTATTTCCATTCACATATTTTTGGAAACATTTACCTTCAATCTACTTCTCTTTCATCATATTTATGTATCGGTCCAGAGATTTCTCACTTAAAACTGATTTCAGTTGTATGTATACAATATATAAATTTGTGAAAGGAAATCTCAAAATTTTTTAATATCCATCAAATTCCTGGAATACCCTAAAGCTATATATGTGAATAAATCTTAAAAATTTAATTTCCATTCAATCGTGGGCACCCATAGAAGCAAAAATGAGTTGGTTGGAAAGATTAAGTAAAAAGAATGTCACATACTGTCTGTATATGAATTTTAAGTTCTTGTCATATTTGAAAATTTAGCATTTACAAATTGGTTGCAGATTTGATCATGGTTACTATATGGGTTACTTTCTTGCTTCTACCGAACTGCTGCCACAGGCCTGGAAGGCCTCTGTTACTGCAAACGCTAGCAATGATCTTTATTTCATCGTTGAGGATGAGGAGGTAGGGATAGTGTTTATTGCCTTTAAAGGCCCTCTGGATGGTTCTGAGGTATTCAGAGCAGGTGGTCATTTTGGTGAGTGTGATATCAAATCAGAGAATGATGATGACCTCTTTGGGCTAGTGGAGGATGGAGCCCTTGTTCACAAAGGGGTTTTCGAGAGCTTCCTGCATATGTGGGAGAAATCAGGGATCAAATCACAGGTTGGTTGGAATGTGTGCAACCTTTTTAAAGACTTATAGTGTTTAGATGTTGGCTTTTACTGTTTCTGGGTTTCATTCATTTTGTGCTTCTGGCATCACCATGTGAGAATTTGTAGCTGCATATATTGTTTTTGTTGTTTGGAGAGTTTTTTCAAAGGGTTTGATCCCTTAGATAATAGGTGTAAGGCTGTTCCAGCAGGTCATAAAAGTGGTAAGTACAAACCAAGGTTGGCCCAAAACCAGCCATAATGATTGAATGAATATTGACAAGTCTTTGAGAGGCCTGAACAGAGTGCCAGACCTTTAGAAAATAGTTTGATTAAAATATCGAGCTTTGACTTAGTCCAGTCAAGTTCGATGAATTAGGCACCTGGGCCTTGTCGGATCGAAGTCCAAGTCAACTTGGAGAGTTTGAATTAAGTCCAAGTTCTGTTGCTATGGCAGGAATCCTTAAGAGTGTAAATGAGAATTGTATTGCAGGAATTAGTTGCAATTTTGCAATTGCTTTTCAATTTTTCATTTTGGGTTCACTGTAGACTTTAGAGGAAGATGCAGTAACATAAATCTTATTGGCTGTATTTTAAAAATAAATTAAAAACTGAAATGAAGTTTTCTTTTTAAATTGCAAATGTTAGAATGTGTTTTTTAAATAAATTGAAAATATAAATAATGTTAATTATTTTTTAATTTTAGTGTTTTTAATAATTTATGAATATGTGTACAAAAAATTGTTTATTGATATTGGACAGTTTGTATTGTCTGTTTTGTCCTCATTTCTCTGAGTGGGATGTTCATAATTTATTATTATTTTGTTTGTTAATGTTTGAACCACTATGAAATATCTTTATTGGTCTCTATTAAAAAAAGTACCTTTCTAAATCCTCTTTTGCACTCACTTTCTACGTTCTCCCATATGCTTCTGTTCATACTAAATGATGGGTCTCACCCACGTTTCTTTGTAGAAAGAACTATTCTTTGATTTTGCTTAAAAAACAGTAGTCTTTTTAAAACTGTTTTGGCATAGTTGGAGTGCCAATCTCGCTCCTTATGGTTCTATTAAACCGTTTTATAATGTAGATGTTTTGATGAAGAGTAATATAATGAGTTTTATGTAGACTTATTTTAATATAAGTTGATTTAATTTGTTATTAAATTTTCATAATTACAATGAATCATTTTTTTAATTAATTTTTGATTAAATAATTATATTATAATGTGGGATATTCTAATTTATGGGTGAAAAGAAAGATTCAATAAATTTTTAAAAAATATTTAAAATAATAAATTTCAAAAAATATTATATTATATTTAATAACAAAATAATTTATGTCATAGATATTAAATATTTGTAGATTTAAGTGTAAGGTTTTTTCTATCTGTTTTTTTTATTATATTCAGTGTTCTGTCATTAAAATATAGAGAAGGAGAGAAGAGAATGTAAAATGAAATTGATTTTGCAAACCAAAAATATAAATAAAATTAAACTATTCTAGATATCTTATATATCTATCTAAAAACACCTAAGATTGAATTTGTTACATAGAATAATAGAAACATCAAGACTCAGAGATCTCCTAGATAAATATATTTAAGATGTCTATGCTAGTGAGTGTGTGTGTGTGAGACATTAATTTTTCATTTACAAAATTCTGAATTAGATTGAAATTTTATATAATTGTGTGCATTTCTTTAATTATATATTTACTTAAAAGTTATTTTATTAGATGGAGGCACAAGTTTTAATTTTTTTAAGGATTATTTTATTTTATTATTTGAAGAGCTATTTTACTTTTGTATGTAAATTTTAAAATTATTTTTAAAAAGATCTTAATTTATTATTTTTACTTTAAAAAATGTAGTAAATATATTTTTCTGTTATTTTAAAGTTTAAATTTATTATTAAATATTAATTGTTTGATGTGTAAATGATTATCAAATTTAAATTACTAATTTTAAATGTGTACAATAATAAAATAAAATCTCTATTTTTAAAATTATATCATTAAATATATAAATAATTCAATTTTTTTAATTCTTACATCTAATATAACTTAATTATATCTATATTAAAGGATCTAAAGTTCATCGTATCTGTATTCAATACTATTGCTGTTTCCATTCAACTCTGGTAAAAATAGCTGGAAAGTAAATGAACAAATTGAATGCTATTAGAGGATCTAAAGTTCATCGTATCTGTATTCAATACTATGCCTGTTTCCATTCAACTCTGGTAAAAATAGCTGGAAAGTAAATGAACAAATTGAATGCTTTAAAGTACTAGTTTTAAGCTTAAGAACCATATTTTTAACTGACGAGCAGCCCCGCAGACAGACATAGAACTCATTAAAACTCACAAATCTTGAATTTAGATTCGTAAGACCTGCATGACTAATCCAGAAACTCGTGAGTCTGGGTGAGTCCTCAAGGAATCTCAACACTGATACATAAATGTGCTGTTCTGTTCTAACTTCTAGTATTCATTAGAGGGAACCCAAATCCCTTTCTATCCATACAATTATTTCTTTAAATTCCACACTGCTTTCTTGTTTGTCGAATCTGAGGAATATTGATTCTAAAGTCGAATCAGCATCAACGAATCTCAACATTGATACATAAATGTGCTGTTCTGTTCAAGTACTCATTGGAGGGATCCCAAATCCCTTTCTTTCCATACAATTATTTCCTTAAATTCCATACTGCTTTCTTATTTACCAAATCTGAGGAATATTGATTTTAAAGTCAGAATCAGCTTCTACGAATCTCAACACTGATACATAAATATGCTGATGTGCTGTTCTGTTCAAGTACTCATTAGAGGGATTCCAAATCCCCTTCATTCCATACAATTATTTCCTTAAATTCCACACTACTTTCTTGTTTACTGAATCTGAGAAATATTGATTCTAAAGTCGAATCAACTTGTACGAATCTCAACACTGATACAGAAATGTGCTGTTCTATTCAAGTACTCATTGGAGGGATTCCAAATCCCTTTCTTTCCATACAATTATTTCCTTAAATTCTACACTGCTTTCTTGTTTACCGAATCTCAAAAATATTGATTCTAAAATCGAATCAACTTCTACGAACCTCAAACACTTATACATAAATGTGCTGTTCTGTCCAAATACTCATTGGAGGGATTCCAAACCCCTTTATTTCCGTACAATTATTTCCTTCAATTCCACACTCCTGTCTTGCACACTGCTGTCTTGTTTACCGAATCTGAGGAATATTGATTCTAAAGTCGAATCGGCTTTTTCAATTCCTTGTTTCTCAGTTTTGCTTTAGTGCCTTTCGGTGCTATCTTTTTCAATTACTACCCGACTATCATCTATGGAGGAGAGATTAGGCAACTTTTTAAGCAGGTTCTCTACAGAAGTTAATAGAGTACACTGTAGAAAACAGTTGTATAGAATAAACAGATTTATATTGTTGGATGTTTTTATGCTACTGCAATACATATTATAATTTCATACTTTAATTTTTGAAATTTAAAATTTATTTCTAATCTTATATACTATAATTATAAGGTTTAAGCTGTCACAATTTCAATGGTATATTTTATGTTTATATGTTTTATATATTTATTTAATTGTAAACTTTTTTATTTGAATTTTTTTTTTAAATTGTTAAAATTATATTTTTAAAAATGAGTAGTTGTAAACTCAAATTTCATTTAGATGCATATTTTTGTTCTCTACATGTATATGAACTACTTTCTACTTCTAATAAAATTATCTAATGAAGATGAAATAACTCTATTTAATTTTAATCTCTAATGGGGAGGTTGATATTAAATATCAATCTCATTAAAAAGAATGGTCAGCAATTGATCAGATAGTTACCCTGTTTTTTAATTTTAAAAAATTTAGAAACATGCATGATTGTTATGTAAATTTATAAAACATTCCAGCTTCTACCTTATGAAGATTTCGATTCATACTTCCAACTACTATGTGAGTCATTGTTTACAAAGCTCTAAGTAGGTATATTGCCCAAATTGATGAGGTATGCTCATTGCAGGTTTTGAAAGCATTGGAGCAAAAGAAGTCAATAGTGTTTACTGGCCACTCTCTGGCAGGGGCCACTGCCAGCTTGGCTACACTCGCTGTTTTGGAGAAATATGGGAGGAAGGACTCCACTTTTTGTGTAACTTTTGGGTCCCCTTTGATTGGAGATTACAAACTTGGTCAGGCAATTCGTAAAAGGGGATGTGATTCAAAATTTTGCCACGTAGTTTTGGTACATGACGTAGTTCCCCGGCTTCTTCTTGCACCTAGGGAACTGATTCATGAGCCTATGGAAGCTCTACTTCCTTACTGGTCAAGAACATTGATCGAGGGCAATAATGAGGGCATACCCCTGTCTAAGCAACAAACAGCAGATTTCTATTCTGTTGTTCTGCAGCATGTCTCTGCGTTAGTCACATACAGCAATCCAGCTGACACAACTTCTACAAACATGACCAGAAAAAGCATAAATTCTATATTCAACCTCAGCCCATATAGGCCATTTGGCTACTTCCTGTTTTGCTCAAGAAATGGAGCAGTTTGTATAGAAAACCATGAGGTTGTTTTACAATTGCTCTATTGTGTCCTGGAAAACTCGAATGTATCACTGGATCGGGCAAGTAATAATTGCATTTCGGAGCACACAGAATATGGCAGCTGTTTTGCAAGAATAGTGAACAATAAAATGAGATCTGGAATAACAGATGCACATGTACATCATGGATTAACAGAAGCAACTTCTGCCATCTGCATAGCACTCCAACTCGAAGCTCTGGGTCTTGGAGTTCAGGTAAGATTTATTACAGTTGAAACATTTTTTACTGCCTTTTTTTTGTAGTCAAATTTCACGTTCAATAGACAGGTCAATTTCTTCTACGTAAGTGCTTGTTAATTTATAATAGATAGCTAGGCATCTATGCCTTTTATGAAATATTTATGACTGGTAGAATAAACTAATCTAAGATCCATTAGCCACTGAAATCAAATTAGGCTAAATTTATGAAATCTACGTGATTTATTGATTTCTTTTTGCCTTCGCTTAGAACCAGATGCAATAGTTTAACATAACTGCAGAAAATTTGTTTCATTTTTTACTTGTGCAGTAGAAAGTAGAAACCCATTTCTTTTTAGGTATTCAAACATATAGGAAGTGCCAAATGGGATTAAATTTCTGAACTCTAATACGAAACATGTTGACGCTCTGCAGAACATAAGTACAAGTTTTGACCAAACTTAAGGCCATGTTCACCCTATGTCAATTGAGTCAACAGCATTAACTGTAACATTATTCCTCCAGATTCCCAAACATGAACATCATTCATGCCAATTGAACCATATGTAGGCACTTTTCATGTGGGTGTGACTTTGTTGGCAATGTACGACTTGTGGAAATCAGGAAGATTATTGCATAAGGAACAAATACAATATAAGGTGAGAATTAAAAGAAATAATTTTAAGGGTACACAAGAATCACTTCTAATATAATTGAATGGAATGAAATACAAACCTGGTGATCTTAGAATGTGTATATGTATACATCAAGACATTGGAATATGAAAGGGCCCAAGTAGAGCTAATTAGACAATGCATGAAGAATGCGGAGTCACTGAGACCTATAGATAAGAATATGGACATAATTCCCTCTTAAAGAAAAAACCCAAGTCAACATTATACACTCCAAACATATCACCTTACTCTACATCGTTAAGAAGAGCCTTAATGAAATGTTGATGAGCTCTGCCCCATAGAAAAAAACATGCTGAAAATCCACATAACTACTGTAAAACAATTACTTGACATGGTGCATATGAGTCTCAATGTTTTTTTTACAATAATGGTGAACCATTTTTTGGATCATTTAAATGGCATACAAGCTATCACTACAGATAATTCTTGAGTCTACAAGCAAGTGGGACATTGCTAGCCTACTAATACCCTAGTGGATGTTCCATGAAAATCTCCTCTAATAGGTATTTAATAAGAAAAACACTCCACATCCATCTAATGATCACCTAAGGGATGCAATAAGGGAGAGAACAATATGAATGGTGTCCAACTTGACAACATGAGTCCAAGCCTAACTATAGTTGCTCCCATCTTTTTTAAAGAAGCCATTAGACATACCTTGTGCTTTTCAACAACTCCATTTTCATTGGATTTTGGTCTTTTAGACACATGCAACCTACAATGTTGGCTTTTTGAGGTCAAGAAACAAGATCCCTAAGTATTATTCTACATAAGGGCATCATGCTCTTGTTGCATTTCCTCCTAATGGGTAACAAGAGTGATGATAGGATATAGCATTAGATCTTGATCGAATCCTACTATGTGTTTCATCAAATATATTGAAGATTGGAAACAACACCCTTTAATGTAATTTAGTACACCACTTAGGCATTTTTCTTGAAATACGAAAGGCTCATTTAGGAAGCAAAAGTTCTTCTATTGGGAATCCTTAAACTAGATAGGGATTAGATGAACCTTTTGAGTAATGAATTGATTGTTGAGATTTTCCTTGATAGAAGTTGGCTGAGAGATATTAGTGCTCTCATGTTGGAATACTAGTTGGAGTGATGGGTGAACTCTCTCTATTAATCTTAGTTGATACAAGAATCATTTGATTATTAATCAAGGGCCAACAAACTAGGCCACTATGTAGAATATACCTAAGGAGGGTGTTCATGGAAGGCAATGCCCCTCTCAATAACAAAACTTTCATGTAAGGATCAATAGCTGTATGCTTTCAACTCATTTTGAGAAATATGGTTTGTTACTAGTTTCATCTAGGATGTGGGCCAAGCATCTAATCTAGAACCTCGCAAATGAGAAATGACTAATTTCTCACCTACCAAACATTCAAAAGGAGTGCATTACTTGATTGCACAAGCTGGAGTATGATTGATGATATTTGTGGGATACATGGTAGCTTATGCCCATAACTTCAAATATGTCTTATCTATATGTGTGGCATGCATCTAACCGCCATCATTATGATACAATTTTTCCTCTCAACTACCCTATTTTGTTGTGAGATGTAACCCACTATATAATGCACAAGCTACGTCTTGGTTAGTGAGGAATCACTCAAACACTTTATTGATGTACTTTGCTAGCATATCTAAATTGAGACACTTTGTTGTCTTATCTAGTTGATTCTTTACCATGGCCTTGAAGTCCTTGAACTTAAAAAAAGATTCATCATTGGTCTTAATATAGTGAATCTATGCGAACTTAGAGTAATCATTGATGAATATAACAAATTATTTGACTCTAGAGAGAGGAAGTCTTTTTCATATGTTTGCACATCTATATAAATGAGCTCAAGTGGAGTAGAGGCTATATAGTCTAATCTCTTTGGAAACACTTCTCTGTGGTGTTCCCCCAAAGCACAACCTCTTGGGTGTTGGATCTATAGAAGGATTTGAACCATGTCATGAATACTCATTTGCTATATAGGTTTGAAATTGATGTGTCACAACTTGTACATGACTATATACTCTGATGTTGTGCACAAATGATTTTCTTCCTCTACTTTGTACATTTAATTTGTTAAAGGAAACTATGAGATAACGAGAATGCTTGTAATGTCCCCAATTTTGTGAGCATTAGAGTTCGGTGGATTTAGCCTATTCTTGGCCCTCGTAGGCTAATATGTCTGCTTAGAGGGTCCCTTTTGGTAGTGATCAGTGGTTTTTCTCCTTCAACGCCTCGTGTGGGTTCAAGCTTAGCCTTCAGTTGACTTAGTTTCACATACTTACTATTTATAGTAAGTCATTGTTCAGGGTTTCTATTTTTAGATAGGCATCTGATCACATGGAGAACAGGGTGAGTCGACTCCTGGTTCAGACGACATAGCAATCAGACAAGTATTTCAAGAGATATTAAAGTTTAAGTGACTTAAGTGATTTATTTAAATATTTTAATGTTATTATAAAGTTATAAAGTAACTTTATAATAATAAAGTCACTTTAATAATTTAAAGTGGGAATATATCTTTTATCCCACATTGGCCAGGAAGGTGTTTGAGCTCTCACAAGAAAAGAATAAAAAGGGACTTCAGAGCTCATTCTCATCAACCAGGATTTGATATTTGTATTTGTTTGAAGATTTCTCTTTGGCGTTTGGGGAAGGGAGCCCTAGGGTTTCTGCCAACATATTGGCATTGGAGAGTGTAGCTGATTCATTGCAACAACATGCTGAGGTTGTGAAATATCAGTTGAAGGTGCTTAACTGTTGGCTTCATCCAGAGGTCAAGTTTGTGCTTCATCAGATTTAAAAGATTTAAAAGTGAATCAATAAAGATCATCTATTTGCTGCAATAGGGTTTATAATTCATTTCCTGTATTTTATTTCTTGCCTGGGAATTATATTATTAAAAATACACAAAAAGGCAAATATATAGCAAGAACACGAACAAATTCAAAACCCTCATCAAAAAATACAAATTTCCAAGATTGGAGAGAATTGGTGTTCTTACAATGCTTCCTACACATATCCATGAGGGGAGAATGTATAGAATATATGATCAATCAAATTGCAAGAAAGAAAATGCACACAATAAAAACCATAACATAATGATATACCCTAGAAAAATCCTTTAAAAAAACCTCAGTCTTTAAAACTCAAACTAATTGTATTTCCCAACAACAACAAACTTACAATAAAAATTCCAAACTCAAGCTTTCGCAAGAGACTATGTCAACAATAATTTTAGATATTTTCTTAGAGCATTGTTGGTAAGTGAATTTGCCGATCACCAATAGTCGTTGGAGTAAAAAACCCTTCTCAAGATAGTGAGGTTGCCTTGTTGAAATCCAAAATCCTATCTACAAGTTGTATACTTTACAAATTTGCATTTGGGGTTTCAATGAATTTACAAAAGTGAAAGGAAAATGCTTTAAAAATAAAAATTGTAAAGAAGTGTGAGTTCAATGAAATTAAACATATAATTCATTTAATCCCACACCAAGAATAGTTTTTAGAATTTGTAAATAAAGATACAACGATCAAATTAGCAACTTTTAAGGGAGATTTCAAGAAATAAATGATCATATCCAACATAGGAAAAAACTTAATACTAGGTACAAAATTCAACTATGTTTATTTTCTCAAATTATAAAGCTCAAAGTTTTTTGTATCGTAATACAATCTCTATCAAAAGTGTCAAGTCTTCTACAACAGTTTACTTTCTAGATATATAGACATTTCCTATAACCATGATGTGGTTATGGAAATAAAATTATAATATTTCCAAACTTATATGTGCCTTTTGAGTCATTGGAAGTATGTACATTGAAACATTATAACATAGGTAATATATTAAAATATTACTTTTCAGCCAATAATTGACATATATTTATGTGTCACAAGTTTTAATTAACGACCTACTTATTGTTGATTATCTCTAGTATTAATGGTCTCTTCTTTGGCTTTTATTTTTTTTGTTGATATAAACTAAAATTATCTGCCATTGTTTTGATTGCTTCTTGATTTTTGCCATTAGAATAGCTATAGTGCACATCCTTGGCTATGTAAATATCCGACATCATAGAAGGTACTTTGCAATGCTCACTTGATTTCTTTTCAAGATCTTCATACAAGACCTTTAGTTTCATGAGTTTGTCACTTGATATAGCATTGAATCTTGATCCTTTAGATGAATCCCCTTTACCACCCTTCCTAATTGCTCTCTTAAGACATCTATTAAGTTGATCAAATCTTGTTCATCATAAAATCTACATGAAATCTTTTCAATGATTTCGTGAATATCATCCAACGTATTTTGAGTTAAAGTATAAGCCTGTGTAAATTTATCTTTTCCTCCTTTTAAGGTTTTAAACATGTATTTATAAGCTTCTTTCCATTCTTTATGCAAATGGAGATCATTACCATCAATAATTCCATTTTAGAAAGTGTTAAAAAAAATTCTAGCCATCTTCAAGATATGCAGGAAACTCTATTCTAGTGTTTGCAACTCAACATTAAAATTCTCTTCCAAATCTTTTGTGGAATTGTTCATCTTGAATCTTATGATATAAAATGAAAGAAAAATTAGCCAATGCATTTAAGATCCATGTGAAATTCATTCTTTGGTGAAATATTACCAAGCTCCCTTGTAAGAGGCATATCTTTATTTGCAACCTTAGTAAATTAAGAAGTTGATATTATGGATGAAGCCTCGATTGGGCACACCAAATGCTATAGATAAGATGTCAATTGTTCCACTTTTTTCTTCAATCTCTCCTTTATTTCATTATCTTTATCGTGTCAATGAAAATTTATAAGATCTCACTTTGGTCTTCTTAGGTGGAAGACGTGTTAAAGGATGCAAGCTTTAAGAAATTCTCTACCATCGGTCTTGTAATCTTTTTCCTCTTATTAAAGACTTGGTTAAATTATATAGGAGCATTAAGGATAGGGGATTCTCCTTGTATAAAAGTCTTGATTGCAACTTTCTTCTTTAGAGGGCTTTGTTTTGGAGATGGCCTTGTAGATTTAGGAGACTTTTAAGGTGATGGAGTTCTTAGGCCCGGGTCTTGAGGTGGAGGAGATATAGATCTTTTTGGAGGTGGTGAACCTTTAGAAGATTGTGGCTACTTTGGAGAAGGGAAAATGTGTTCCAATGGGAAATCTTTAGAAGAGGTAGAGAGTTGTTCAACATAGGATGAGATTTTCTAAGGTAGAGGTCTAAGCAACTTTAGTGAGGTCTTTCATCTTTTTCTTCTTTTAGATGGTTCGCCTATCTTTTATCTTGTTTCTTTAAGTTTAATTCTAACCAAGTTGGGGTCCTTAACACATGCTATGTTTTTATTTCATTTGATTTAATATCTTTCACTAACCAATCATAGGAATATGTTGATCAAATATGTGTTCTTCATACATGGGACCCATGACATTACCATCATTTGAAATGTCATCCAATATACTAAAACTTCTTTTGTCCCAAAGGCCTGTATCTAAAATTCAAATTTATTGTTCATTATTACAATTTGGGGCTTGGTTTATGTGCAAAGTATAACCCTATCATCCTCTCTACGAACCCTCTAGGATCAAATGCTAACCTTGGCTCAAAATGATGTAGGGTTACTAAAGTCATTTCTATTTTGCACATTTAGCATCTATATAAGACAAACAAGTATAGTTAGTAATAGCAATAGAAAATTGGACACTTGGCTTATGTTTACTCACTAGAATTTTCTGAGCTATACCTAGTTGTCGATACAAATTGAACAATATTGGCTTGTCATTGACATATATTGCTAACTTGTAAGGGGTTCCATTAAACACACTAACCTTTGTAAGGAAGCTAAGGTAGCGGAACAACTTCCTACACTAACCTTGAGAGGAGAATAATCCAAAACTTGTACAAATCTTTAACAATTACAAAAACTTAAACAAAAATAAACACAAATATCATGCATACCACAACACAATGATTTACGTGGGGAAAACCCTTTTGGGAGAAAAACCCCACACTCCAAAAGCCACCCAATATTATTCATAAATCAAAAGATTAAAATATACTTGTAGAGCAAGCTTCTCATAGGACTCTCACCACCAGAGATCAAGAGACACCACGACCGCTATTAGACTTTAAGAATACACCACCGTCTACATACATCCCACCCGCTTATAACAAGCTTTTTGGATGTTGGAATCTTCTAGAATTAGGGTTTTACAAGGTCGTTTTTCATTTGACGTGTTAACAAAAAAACCTTGACGTGTTAGTGGGAAAAATCTTTGATGTGTCAGCGGGGAAAAAAATTGACGTGTTAGTGGGAAAACCTTGACGTGTTAAC
>VDFB02330426.1:0-41004 GCA_007258455.2 Sequoia sempervirens | reverse complement strand
CACAAGTCTTAATTAGTGCATATTCCTAAGATTAATCCTAACATAAATCAACGTCCAATCATAATTCAAGTGTTTTTAGGTTGTGTGGCCCATATTTGGTGGTCTGGGACTCATATGCCACTTCTAGCATATGGGTCCCACCTAGGGTTTTGGGTTTCGATCTGGATTTTACACCTTTCTAAGAATTTTTGAAAATGGTCCCATAATTAATGCCTAATGGGACTCATACGCCACTTCTGGCGTATGAATCCTATGTGGCCCAAAATTAAATTTAATTCAAATTCTTGGCGAGATTTTATTCTCCTAGATCTGATGTAAGCTTAGTGTTGTAATTTTGAGACATTTGGCATAATTAAGTATAAATACAAGGTTATTTCACTCATTTTCACCTAAGCATTCATGAGATCACCTAAGAATTTTGTGAGAGCATACATTCTAGCAAAATTTAGTTCACAAGAGAATTCAATATTTTACAAGAGCTTTCAAGGGCTGATTATCAAGTGTTTTGGAGCATTATTCAAGCATCAAGCATCATGTCAAAGTCATCATGCATCATTTTTTTTGAGCTAACAATTGTGATGTAGGTTTTTGTATTCCAAGCAAGCATTCAAGTCAAGATCTACAACATTCAACCAAGAATCAAGATCTACATCCATTGGAGCCATCTCAAGCATATTTGCAACAATTCATTGCTAGGGTTTGGTGAGTTGCAACACTAAATTTTTTTCATTCATCATTCCTTTATTCCATTTTATTCTATTTCAAGGTTTGATTACCAAAATGGGGTTTGACCAAGGCAAACCCATTTCTAATAACAAAACAACATTTTTCCCTCTCTTTAGTGTGTGTTTTATAGATCTAGGTTGAAGACATATTGAAGAGAAAGATTGGAGAAAGTTGTCAAGTTGCTTAAGTTTTCAAAGTTGTCACCTTGCTGTAGGAGATCACATAAAGACACCTATAGATTGAAAATCAGAGATTCAGACTCAAAGATTAGGTGGAGCAGACTAAGCAGACTATGGAGAGCATATTCAAATCTTGAAGTTCTAGAAAAGTCAAACTAGATTGATACAGGTCAGTTATTTTAATAATCTTCCTATTGTGCAACTCTCATAGTAACTATAGAAGAATTAAAATTGTACATATCTCCTCTTGGATCAGTGTTGAAAATCATTTATGTGTACCTTGCTTCCTTTCACAAACTATAATTTTTTCTCTTAGTAGTTAAAATTGATCTTGAATAGAAACTTCTCCTTCTCATTTGTCCATTTAATAAATTAAATATTCTATTATTAACTTCCTAAGAGTTTTAAATGGTAATTTTCTATTTTTAATTGATTTATCTTCTCCTCTCTCTCAGGTTGACTCCATAATCATTCTAGTTAAGTTAGATCTCCAATATTATGTAAAAGGACCAAGCTCTAGTTTATACTATTTATATCAATTGATATAAAAAATCAAACCAGTGGACCCTATAAGACAATCTTTAAGATTTGAGAGCTAGCTCCATATCTATCTTAAGCTAATATTGAATGTGGTGTGCAGGGGGTGAATAGGGAGAGACATTGTAGAAATAAATATAAGCATAGCAAAGGCTCATGATGCAATAAAAAAAAAAAAACATGTACTCATTACAACTAAAGATGAATAAAGAAAAGTCTAATAATATTTAAGATAATAGCTTTCTTACTATTAAGTTCATTGATCAATTAACCATTACACAAATACAAGTCCTTTGAAAAGATACATAGAAGCTTCTCTATATAGAAGCGAAGAGAGAAAAGATTAAGATAATGTACATCTAGCTCAAAAGTTTAGTTGTAATAGTAGAATATAAAAATAAACCTTAACATGATGCTTGAATATCTTAGCTATAAAAGGTGTTATCTTCTAATCTAAGAATGGGCAAGACAAGTTCCTAAAAATGAGGGACCAAAAGGAGGTTAAAAGTGACCAATTTTTTCCTAGAATCAACTAAACCTCAAATTAGATGAGTAATTCAAGATGTGTATGTACTCAAAATTTAAAGATATAAGGAGAATAAGAATTCTAGTACTCTAAATATATTTTTTTAAACTACTAAATACTTTTATAAATGGTTTAAGGTTAAGGAGATGAATTATAACATAGTGTATGGTGTTCCCCCCCCTATTTTTTTGTTGTATTAAGTATTTTTAAAAACTATTTGGTAGAAATATAGCCACAAACCATGGAGGTTTATAGGCCAATTTTACAAGAGTGGATTTTCTCCCCTACTCTTTGAGCTCAACTTAGACTCAAGAGAGTGTTCCTATATATTTGATAAACAAAATGAACTACAAAAAATAGTGATAGCTAAACTTAACCTATTGACTTGAATCCAAAGATTATCACTAAGCCAAGAAAAATAGATATCTTAATACCTCTATATAGTTGATTTCATCACTGCTATAATGAGTGCAAGGTGGAGGAAATCCATATAGACCAGAACGTAAAGTGACAAACACAATTTATATGAGTTTGTACCCTATTTATTGTATAACCATGGGTTACCTAAGGGTTGTGACTAAACTAGAATTACTAGCATAAAGATTTATTCTTTTTAATTGTTTCATTGATACAATAAATTCCTAGATCAATACCAATCAGTGGACAAAGTCACAATTAAGAAGGAATTTCAAAGAAGCTAAGCACAAAATAATTGATCAAATCATAAAAATGTAATCAAGGTTTGAGTATCATAGAAAACATACTTAGTAATCCATTATTGAGTTGTACAAATATATTTGTAAATACAAAATGATCATTACAAATATTGTAATAGTTTTAAAAAATGCTCACATTTATCAAATTAGATTTACACTCATGACAATAATTTTGTTAAGAGGAAACCTTTGTTACATTAAAAAATTCCCCTAAAAATGTACCTACATTCTTAGAGACATGAAACATTTAATGTTTCCATAATATTCTCTTATAACACTTCAATACAATCCATTGCCTTCTTCCAACTAAATGTCTAATACAAGCTAAGTCTCATTGGAGTAATCACTAAACAATCCAAAATGAATCATAGATTGAAACTTGTCGTAGAAAACAAAACTATATAGCAATTAAAAAATGGTCTTGTGTTGACTAGAATTAGGGGAGATGTGATGGTTTGCAGTAAGAGTGTTATGGGAGAGGTGTTAGTTTGGGTTAAATCCATCAAAAATAATATTCAATCTACTTGATTGATATTTCCTACTCTTTATTTTCCCTTTCTACTGATCTGCCCTATAAGTTACTCTAGGTTTAAACTCTTGATCTAAAGTGCCTTCTATCCCTTTTTACTAGTCTACATGCCCAATATTGGATCACTAATTTGGAATGTACCTTCATTCCTCCATTTCCTAATTTCATATATACTCATCTTTTCCCTCACTCACAAAATCCCAAACTAAATAATGACTAATTTGTTGAAATATTTATTTTAAGGAATTTGGTCCTATTCCTTCCACATTACTATTTTACTAATTATATTAAATATATTCCTTTGAACTCATATTTTCTTTCCTTTGCTTTCTCAATTACATTATATAGTGTACACATATAATATGGTCAAAACAATGTTCCTTATTTCTTGGTGCATAAACGTAGGACTACATTATGAAAGTAAAATAAAGATTAAAAAAAACCCTAATTTAAAATATATAACAATGTAAAAGTAATCATTGATTCAAAACAAGTTAAGGAGATTCAAATATATAAATAAAATATAAATATAAAAAGTGTAGATCTAAATGTTCTTATTATATATGAAACCTTAGAGTGAATATTGTTTCATGTAAGATGCATTGCATTCACAAAAAAGATGAAGGAAAATCAACTTTCTAGGTATGGGTTAACCTAAACTAGTTAAGTAATTCCAATCAAATAAGCACAAATCGGCTTAGATTAAATAAGTATACATACGAATAATAATAATTATATCTTACAATAGCTAAACAAGGAACATAAATATGTAGGGAAATATTACTTAGATCTATGATCAACAAGTATGGGATAACAAAAAAATTATGGAAGTATACTAGTGGTACTTATAAAACGATGTCTCTCTGTTAAATCAATATCTTATATTCTACATTTTAATCTTAGATTCTATTAAGGGTCTAGTCTAGAATTATTAGTTAACAATGAATCCCACTAGGCCTCTTCATAGAGATAGAAATAAAACTATATGATTATCCTAAGTAATATCATCCATTTTGTTGAAACTAAAGAAATCATCTACTTCTTTATTTGAATCTAAGAAAAATATGTGTGACATTACTTATTGTATATTCTCAACAAAAAGGAAAAAAATCTTCCAAAATATCCCTATTAGGTGGTGGATTTGAAATGATTCCTTCTTTGTCACCATGTGAATCACTACACAATATAGAAAAAGGATTAGACTAAAATGATTAGTCTCATGAAACAACTTAAAATCTTGATTAGCTCAAGGTTGTGAAATGAGTTCACACCAATTTCATGAGAAATGTCTAACATGAGGGATTCATTTCTTTTGATGAGAAACATGGGAATTGAGATTTCAGCTTCCCTATCATCATCCAAGTCAATCACACATGATGAAACATCAAACATTTCACACATATCTATAATAGGAGAACATTAACATTACCTGTCATGAGGGAATATAGGGATGAAATAACACAATCTTCACCTAGAATACTTAGCTCACTCATTTAATTAATCTCAATAGGTTGTAAGGAGACTAAAACATTCTCATTCTTGTCATCATCCAATTTAAAATCTATTACACATGATGGTTCACTAGAAAACTCATATAACTTAGGGGAGGTCATGGCTAAATTATATACAATAGATACATAAAAGAGATAGGGAGAAGCACTAGTGAATTTATGAACTATAGATGTGCATAATGAATATACAAGCTAACCAAAATATGTATGACTCAAATTAATTTTTTGATAAACTAGAGGAGCCAAAAAACCAGAGCAAGACCTATGTTTAAATTAAAATTCATGGGGGGCATGAACAATTACATCATTGAGGCATAATAGTTTAAACAAGAGAAATTTCCTCTTTGAAGGAATCTTCTAAATTTTTCACTTTGGGAGCCATTGTAATGAACACTATAGTCAAACACTCAAGAGAATTTAGAAAATGAGACAAAGTAGTGGCATTAAGAATCACAAATGAGAAAACAATTTTGTTTAACATTTTAAAAATCTAAAACTAAAATTATAAATAACTACATATTCTTTTGGTGTGTGTAGATTACTCAAAATCCACGTACAAATGAATGAATCTAACAAATTGATATAAAAGAATGTCTCTTATCTCTTTCCATGAATGAATTGAGCGAGGAGAAAATATTACTTGTACCAAGACAAGGATTCATCAAATTTTGAAGAAACAAACAAATTACATGCAAAATTATCATGCATTATACCCAAATTTCTTAAATGAGTTACAAAATTCTAATGTATTTATTAGAAGTAGCCTCTCAATATCCCTAAAACATCATTGATATCACTAGGGATGTCAAGAGGACTACACCCAATATAGGAAAAGCCCATCGTAACCAATAAAAGGGAAAAAAGAAAAAAATTATATTATGCCCTTCTTCTAACACCATAAATGTTGACCAACAAAACTATACATACTAATCTCAAGAGTTGAGAACCAACTCCTTTCTTGAATGGAAACAAAAAAACCTACCCAAAGTCTTAGGCTTAACATGTTAGATCTATGCAAGGTGTTGGCTGTAAAAAATTAGCTTGCCAAAACCCTAAAAATAAGCACAACTCCTATGGCTAGGGATAGTCAACTTTGGACATTGAGCTAGTGCTTATGATCAAGCAATGACAATTAAGGAAAATTTTAGTTTTTTCTCATGATATTTGAGCATTTTTCTTGCTCTATGTAAAAACATCTCTTATTTGACATTCTCACAATTTTTTTTAACAAGATAGGAACATATATCATTGTGATCAATACTAATTGTAGATTTTATATTATGTCAAAAACCTACACTACAAATATTGTAAAACTAAACCATAATTTACTCTTACAAAAAACCCAAAAATATTATTATTAGATATTGGAAAAGCAATATTACATATAGATTAATATTCTTATATAGAGTTTGGGAGATGTAATTGACAATCAATAAATTTGATAGACAATTCACTATGATGACTTTATTTGAAAGGTGCTAATAATAGTAACACTAACAAACCATCAAGTTATTAGGATGATTTTATTGAAAAATGGTAATAACACAAACAAACCAACAAACACAAAATTTAAGGTGAATTTAACATATTCCTTTGAATGAATAATCTTCTATTTCAACTTCTAGCAATCAATCTGAAGACTGAATTGATAAATTTTAAAACTCAACCCGTCAATTAAATATATAATATTTTAATAATTTGAATTTCTCCATTTATGAATTTTTTTGAATTTTGTCCAACACTTGTGACTGACATATTTACAACAAACTACTATAGTGATTACATAATAATGTCACAGAACGAGAAAATTATATAACAAAATGTGAACGCGGAGAAGCTTTTATTCATAAGAGTGACCAAGCCTTTACATTTAAAAGTCTACCCACATTCAGCGACATGTCCATCGAGTTACTGTAACTGCTTGGGTTTTTTTCCATTTAGTTATTAGGGCAGATCCATTGTCCTCAAGACTATAACATTAGATTCGTGAGGAAATTCTTTCAGCAATAATCTGGCCTGATACCAATTGTCATAGTTGAAGCTCATTTCCTCGAAGCCCTTGTGTCTGAAAAAACATCTCCACACATCAATTTTAACATGTCTAATTCTCCTATCGTTCCCTTAACATGCTATCATATTCCTTATCTAGCTTCGACGGAATATTTCTTCATACTTGACCCTTAGACTATCATGTCTATCCAGCATGATCACATCTGAGGAGTCGAAATAAGAACTGCTATGGAAAAGTACATCTTTGATCTTGTCGAAAAAATAAGAGTTGCTGTCAGCTTCAAAATCTATATTCACCACTATCCACTGCCTTAATTTCTTTATAACATCCACAGCACTCTCCAGAAGACTCCAATTATACAGTAGCCTATGGAAAACAGAGGGAGCAAACACTGCGACAACTTTGCAAGGTTTAACGTTGAACAAACCTTTGTGAATCTCCTCCATACTTAGATTTGTATCATCCTGTAGGAAAACGGAATCCCCAAGGCCTTAGCGAGCTCTTGAAGTCTTCTTCCGTTATCTTTCAGATCTTCCGCATGCATTCCAACAGTCGTGCCCCCAATTATACTTAGACCGGTCAGATATGCATTTTGGCCAGGCACATCACATTAGATTGTAGTCACTCCATAATCCATAATCCAAAGATGAATTATAGTCAAAACAATGCCCTGCACATACTGACCCTCAGCTGACATCTGCAAATCGGCCGGTAACGAAGAAATCCAGGGGGGAAATATGGGAAACAGAGCACTGGTAAAAGCAAGTAAAGTAGACATGTACACAAAATGTATCTAAAAGACTCTGAAGAGAAGCCATGTCACCGCTGCTTGAAAGAAGGCCATCTTTGCAATGGCCAACAGCACACTGCTCACAGAATGGTCTAGAACCTTAGCACACCCGCTTCTTATCGTCTTGGATACAGGCAGCATGTCTAATACATGTTCTATCGCACCGCCAGACTCCGAAGTGATCAAATAATACAGCAGCCAGAAAAACACCACTGGCTGGAACAGGAAATAAAAGAATTCAACAGCACCAGAGATAATTAAGACCACAAATAAAAGAATTCAACAGCACCAGAGATAATTGAGACCACAACAGACAGCACAAGGTTCATGCCTCCTGTGAATAGCACGATACTGCTAGCAAAAACACGATTTATGACATCCATGCTCTGCACTGTAAAGTTCTTACTCTTCAGCAGCAAATCATCCCTAGAGATCTGAAAATCCTCAAATAACTTAAATAAGGCCTCCAATTCTGCCAAAATTGCCCTGAAATCTCTTTTTTGAGCCTTGATTCGAATGCTTTGCTGCTTCAGAGTGAAAGGATCGGTGGTTATGGACAGTACAAAAGCAATTTTAAAATTATTAGTAGTCGGCTTCCCTGTAAGCAAACAATGCCTGAAAAAATCTGCAAAATTTGTCAAATTATAGCCGTTGAAATTGTCATGAGCGGGAGATGGAGATTCAAAATTCAAATTCAAATTTAAGCGTGGCATTGACTGTCACCCTGAAGTGTCGGAGGAGAGCGCTACGGAAAATGAAACGGGAAACGGGAAACGGAAAGGTTTAAGGGGACCCACACCAGCCACCTAAGCGGTCAACCAAACACACTATGATGGATAGGAAAGTGCCTATGAACACGTTGTCATGAATGTGACCCCTCACCCTCTACTCATCGATGACGAACTTTATCACACTCCTTATTTCTAGAGTTCGTACTGTAAACAAGTGCTCAATCTGAGTATTGCCCTCCACCTGCAAACACAACTCAGAAATTCCATTCTACTTTGTCAAAACCATTATGGTGGTAAGTATTTATACAAGAGATACTTTTAGAGACATCCTCCTTTATTACCATGTTGAACCCGTGAGTACACTTCTTGAGTAGTCATATGGATTTGGAAGATTCAAGCTCATCTTCACCCCTTTTTAGAAAACTACAGTTCAATTGTTGATCAGATCAAGTACCGCATAAACTGAAATTCAATCTTCCTCGGTAGATTTATTATTGTTCGATGATAGCGCCTTGGCTTCGATGATTGGGCCAAGTCCAAGAATCTCTTGAATACAGAACCGCTTCCTTTTACATCAGTCGTTAACTTCATATGGTGTTGATTCTACAACACTTTTGACCACTTCACCCATAAAACAATAGCAATTCAAGATCTCTTCTACGTTAACTGTGTCATTGACAGGATAAGAATTTACAACAACTAAAATGCAGATAATGGAAAGTTACAGCTCTATTTTCTTTGTTATCTGCATCTTCTTCAACTACCTCAGCAGATTTGTTGTCGTTTGATGACAGTGCCCAAACTTCGATGTTTGGGCCAAGTCCAATCCAACAGATGGAATTATTTGATCCTTTCATATATGGTAGTAATTTTCTCTATATCAATTTCGTATGTTTGAGCAAAATGCGTACACATTTTTTCATAAAAAAGTGCACGCGTTTTGTCTCCATAAAACATGTACGCATTTCGTTTTCATAAAAATGTGTACATTTTTTCTTTCATAAAAATGCATGTATGTTTTGTGTTCAAATAATGCACTCATGTTATGGTTCAAAAAAATTGAGCTATAACATGAACGCGTTATTTGAATTTCTTCAAAATGCAAGCACGTTTTGCTCATTTTTGGGCATTTGGCCACTTTTTTGTGCTCCATCTTGGTGTACATGCCCTTCCACATCACATATGGAAATCCCAAAAAAATTTACATTTTCACAACAATCCCAACAAGGAGAGGTTGCAAAACAAGTCCTAGATTGGTTGGCAAGTCATCTATTTCCACTTCTCTATGTGCAAATAGTTCCATTAGACTTTAAAAGTCTAATGTAGGAGATGGATTATCCCATATTGAGGAAGAAAAAAAAGATAATGAATTCTATTTAGAGGGATGCTATAGGAGAAAAAATGGTCAAAGTTGTGGTTCCCATTAGTGAAAAGGATAAAAGATAAATGTTGGTCTCAAATTACCAAATTTTATTGGTTGAACTTGGACATAAAACAAGGGAGAAATAGATCTATGATCTAAGGGGGAGTGTGCAAGCTACTTCCCCTAGAATAATGAAGGACAAGAAGAATTGAAAGAAAATGTCAAACAATTAAATACTTCATTAGGGTACTCGTGCAACCAGATCAAGTTATGGAGGAGTTGCCTCCCCATCTAGTTTTGTTGTCAAAATAGTAGGTAGAAGATATGGATTGCATGAAACATAAATATTTAATGTTCTTGATAAATGGTTGGATGCTTTGATTTTGGAGGGAGAAGAGACCATAGAATCTTCCATAGCTTGATATAAGGAGATGGCCAAATGGGGGGATAATGTGAGAAAATTAAAGAGTACTTGTGAAGAGTGACTATTATAGAATGATATCGAGTTAAAAATGATATTATTATTTTTAAAATCAATAATAGCTATATGTTAAAAGAGTGGATAGTAGCTGAAGAAGATATTCCCAAGTTGAAAACATGGGAAATCCAATTGAAATTGGAGAAAGATATGGTGGAAGAATGCATGGATCACATCGAACTATTAAGGGATATGATCATAGATATTTTAGAAAAAATCATCTCCATTATTGATGCATTCACTAACCAACTCAATGATATCAATTCTTTAAGAGAAAATGTTGTTGAAGTAAATAAATTAAAGCATATTTTGTAAGTTTACTAAGTGATCCAATAAGCCATATGATTAAAGAGATGCTAAATAATATGATGAAGATCAAGATGGTGATTAGGGAGTATTTAATAAGTTGAATAGGAACTAGAATGCATAAATAAAGAATATAACAAATATCTATACTAAGTATATATATTTAACTAGGTGTCGCAAGATTTGGGATGAGATAGGATAAACCAAGTTTTGATAGCTTTTAGAGATTATCTCAAAGGACAAAGAAGAATTAGGAAACGAAGTAATTAGAGAATAAGAGGTTGTCTCTCAGTGAGTTTTGATGTTTTTCTTCCTTTTTGATGATCATTTGATCAATGGATATTTTTCTTTCAACTAGCCCTAGTGGGTATTTTGCTACTAACCCGACCAACAGATATTTAGCTGCCAACCACTTTAATCATTCAGCCCCTAGTTCCTAGTTATCAATCTTATCCTTTTAGTTGCATGCACTATTTAATGACTTAATTGATTCGTATACGCCTATGGATTGGTCCACACTTAAAGTCTTTTCTAGCATATACATCCACATGTATTTCGTTGTATATTAGTGCCATGTCTTATATGTGTTAATGCTCTTCCAAGGTAATGATGTGTTATCTTTCAATTAGTAGTGCAAATGTTTCTTTTAGTGCAGTTTTGTAAAAGTTGATTCCTTGTAAAGTTGCACTATCGTTCTCACCTTTTGTGTCTTTTTGAGCACTTTCTTTTCTCATTTGTATAATAGTCAAATCAAATACAAATGGTGTGATATTATTAGAGTGTATTTCCATAGCATTCCATAGTTTCATTAAAGTTGAAAGGCTTAAAGTTGGGCTATAAGGACACGTGGTGCATGGTTAGAAATTGCCTATTATGAGAACCAAATAAAGGCGAATAAATACAAAAGGTGATTGGGAAATACATGGTTGATCTCATTGCAACACATATATCTTTTTTTGCACAAGTTCTAAAAGCAAGAAATTCCATTTTGAAAGATCCCTATAGTGAAAGTGGGGGTGACCCCATGACTTTTGAGGCTACCTTATAGGTGGATAATTCTTATTGGAGTGCCCATGGCCTTCATAGTGCAACTTGGTAAGTGAATTTTAAAAGGAAATTGTGTTAACGAAGCTATGTGTCCTCATTTTTTATTAAAATAACTCCCACTAAAATCAACAATTGACATTCAAACATGAAAATGATTGAAAGAATTCATAATTTTTTCTTCTTTGAGCCATAATTGAGAAGTGATAGTTTTCTACCACATGGATGATATATATGAATTGATTTCATTGAGTATTTTTTTTTTTATATAGAATAAACTGAGTTGTTCAAGCTATTTTAGAAGTTGTGTTTCTAAGAAATCAGGGTTTTTGCAAATTGAAAATGGGTAAGTGAAAAATCTTGTTATTGGTGCTTTGCAAAAAAAAATCTATATTGTGAGGGTATAGTTATAGTTCGCAAGATTCTAAGATAGTTTTGTTGAAAAATTAAACCCTAATTTTGTCATAAAAGTCTAAAATGATCTGACTATCTGAAATTGGTAAAATAAAAATGGGGTTGGAAGAGGATATACATAGTTAGCTCTCAGGTTCATCAAAAACTTCAAAGCATGCACAATGGTTTATAATTATTTCAGATAGGTTGATTGATAGGGTTGAGGTCATTAGAGATACAACTATTCTAGTTAAGGGCTAGGAATTGTTTAAATATGGCTTTAAGAGGTGTAATGCTATGAGGCCTATCTGAATTATCTATAATTTGGATGTTGGTAGACTAGTAGTTTCCAATGTTTTTGTCAATATAGACTTGGAAAGGATCATTACAAATAATTATGATCATTATTCCAAGGTAATTTTGAAAAACAAAAGTTGTGCTCATTAGACTAACTAGGAATTTCATCTATAGGTGTTCAACTTGAATTTAATGGAAAATATTCCAAGATTTTAACTCATTGTGCAAAGAGTATTCTAGGGATAATCACATTTACAAATAATATGGTTTCATCATCATAGGATCAATGATCTTGATAGGAGAATTGTAAGGTTTATCAATGATGAGGTTGAACCATTCAATTATGATATCTTTGAGGATTATTTTGTGAACTCCTATTTTTCCCTATGTCAAGTTTTGGGTGTAGATTGTAAAGTACAAATGATTGTACATTTGATGATGATGGTTACTAACATTCAAAATAAGAATAAGAATAGAATTTTTTATTTTACATCATTTATTGTTGAAGGAGCTCATAAAATTTTGATGGCAATCAAGACAAACAATATAGGGATATACTTTAAATGGTATTCCTTGCTTTGACACATTCTATTGTATAGTGGAAAACCCATTTGGAGCCCAACCATGAAGTTAATATTTCAAGATAAAGAAGGATTGCCACCACCATTCCAATGATGGACTCATATTTAAGGCATGCTTTGTCTAGCAAAAAATTATATTGTATTTAAAAAATATTTTATGCAATTGGTAATGGACAATCTTGGAGTCAAGAGTAACACAAGGCTATTCAAAAGCATGATGAATTTTTCAGCCCTAAGGAAAGAACTCCCAATGTTGGTATTAACCATAATTGGAAAGATTGGTTTCTCTACTCAAGCACAACAATCATCAGGATATATGGAGCTTAGGTGCAACCTCAAATCCTCCCTAGGGTTGTGCTTGATAGAAATTCTTGTTTGGAGATAATGTTGAAGTTGAATGAAAGTGATAAATTTCACCTAAGGGGAAATAAGAAAGGCTCAATGTTAACTTCCACAATGGTGTTTGTTGACTTTATGACCATTTCTAAGGAAGGGCTAGAATTGATTCATCCCTTACTGCGACCTTATAGGATGAAGGTTGATAAAAAGAGATATTGTGATCTAGATCACTTCATCAACCAAGTCATGGAAAGAGCTAGAAGGGCACATTTATCTCATGATTTTGGAAAGTTTGAGGATATAATTAGAAATGCAATTTTATACTCAAAAGTGTAGATGAGGAAATATTCTTGGGTGGCAATATTGAAAGAAGAAGAACAAAGAAAAAAATCCAACTCTAATTATTTAGGATCTTATAGATAAATTAAGGATCCCATTGTCAAAATTAAAATCATTCTTGATAATGTGGCTAATATTTCTCCTAGGACCCCTAGAAAGCCCCAAAGACCAATCATTGAAGAATAAAGTATGAGGGAAGAGGAGGTTAAGCAATCAATGCCTTAAATTGATATACCAAAAGAATCAAGTGCTCCAAGGGTACGGTTTCCTTGTCAAAACCAAGAGGTGTTCAAACCTTAGTGGACTACTAAGTGGATTATGTAGAAACAAAGGAAACTAGGGAGGACTTGTTAGATCCTAATGAGGTATCTCAAATCCTTACATCACCACCTAGGGCACCCATTGGTAGTCCTACTCAATAAGCATTTTAATAAAGATAAATTTAAGATGGAATACAATAAATGATGTGAAATTCTTGGATTGTACTAAATTCCTATCATCTATTAATTCTTTTCAAATGTTATGTTTATAAAATCTAATGAATTCAAGGATTTTTTAATCAAGAACAAGATGGAACCCTTCCTTAGGAATTTAAATAAGAAAAGGGAAGAAGTAACTGAGGAGATGTAGAAGATAACTCAAGAGGTCCTGAGGGAGGTTGAATTTCATATAAACAGCATTACTCCTAAAGAAGGAAGAAGAATTTGTAAGAAAGTGGGTGCCTATTGTTTCCAAGATGGAACATAGCCTCTTCCATTGCATTAGATACAATTAGAAGGTAGCATGCAAGTTACGAGGTTCTAACTGAACCGAAGGAAATAGGGTTCCACCTTTTAGGAGATGGAACAAGGGATTTTAGGACCTATTTCACTCTTAGCTCATTAGGAAACCAAGATCCCTCAACCAAGTGACTCAATTGAGGGAAGGAATACATAATAACAAGAGTGTGTACAATTTCCTTAATGTGTGATTAAAGAGGGTTCACTACTAAGAAAATGCTTAGAAAGAAGGGAATGAAAGCAACATGCAAATCTAGCTATGTAACCTATAAAATGAACTCAAAATCAGAATAATAAATTGAGGATGAATAGAGAAGTACCTAGAAGATGAAGATGACTAAGCAAACTTGAAAAATCTGAAAATTGTTGATCTTGATGTGCACTAGGACTCATACGCCAAACTAGGTGATTTAGTCCCAGACTAGGGTTTCTGGGAAGAATCTGGAATCTCTAGGTGACAGGTCAAGATCTTCTAAAAATTAGTAAAATGGTTGTACAAGACTCATACGCCCAAGGTGGTGATTTAGTTATGTTCACATAAATTTGCAAAACACACATCACAAGAGAGAGAAAAATGTTGTTTTTGTTAGTGAATGGGGTTTTGCCTCAGTCAAACCCCATTTGAGTAATTAAACTTTGAAATGGATTGAAATAATATGAAGGAATGATGAATGAACAAATGAATGTAACAACTCACCAAAACCTTGTTGAATCCTTAGAGTGTAGATCTGCAATCTGTATGAATTGTCTTCAATGGATGTAGATCTTGATCACAACACTTGATATGCCTTTGAATGATTGAGCTTGGATCACAAATGATACATCAACATGTGAGCTCACAATCACACATAATGCATGAAGACCTTGGCGTGATGCTTGAATCTTGAATTGATGCTCCAAAATGCTTGATAATCAGCTCTTGAATGCTCTTGAATACTTGGAATTATCTCTTGAAGGCTCTAGATATAGGTGAGACTCTCTTGCTTGAAGATTCTTAGGTTTCTAAGCTGAAATAATGATTTGAAACCTTAATTTTATAGGCATTCCATCTAATTTACCATTTCTTAGATCCCAAATGTTGACATTCACAAAATTTGAATTGAAAACATTGATTTCTCACTCAAAAACCCTAAAAAGGGGCCAAATGGGACTCTTACGCCCAAGGTGACATATGGGTCCCACCTAGGGGGACTCATACGCCCAAGGTGGCATATGGTTCCCAGGCTAGCTTTTTGGACTAAGGAAATGTTGGGAGGTTAGAATATTAAGTGTATTTATTGAATTTGTCAGGATTTCAGTTGAAATAAGCCTCAAGATGCATAATAAAGGGTCTTACGAGCCTATTAATGATTATTTGAAGGTCATAAATGTAAGAAGGCCCAAAACTTAGTGTAAATATGTAAATAAATACACTTTACAACACTAAATTAAGGCTAAATTAGGTCCATTTAGTATAAAAGGGCCCTACACTTAATGTGAATGTGTAAAACACATTACAACACTAAATCAAGGCAACATTAGGCTCAGTTTAATATTAATCATTCCAAAATTAAGTGTGAAAAGGGATACTTTTTTCTACACTACATTTAGCCCCCACGTTAGTGAGAGGAGGAACTTGCTTCAAACTCACTGGTGCAGAAGCACCTGATGGATTATATGCCTCCATGAGGCCAAAATGTAATAAATGAATAAAGAGTGTTTAGGGGTCACTTAATAAGGTCTTTCAAGACCATTACAAGGTGTTTGAATCATTTTATGGGTGTTTAGATAGGTTGTATGGTCAATGTTTCCAATTTGCAAAAATTGAAAATGTTGTCATAAGTGGTCTACAAAAGGGGTTTTGGTGTTTTGTTATTAAGATAAGGTCTTGGTGGACCATTTTTTCATGTAAGTAGTCAATTTATAGGTCTAGAGGCTTTGTGGGATTCAAAAAGTGCAAAAAAAAAAAATCTTTCAAAAATTGTTGTTGAGGTAAAAGAGCAAAATTGTTAAAATAACAAATCAAGGGTTTAGGAGGTAGTTTGAATCAATTGTAGTTGTTTTTTTTAGTTATTTTTGGTTTTCAAGTCATAAATAATCCTCACATAGGTCGAGGCAAGGAGGAATTTTTATTTGTAATAGAAAAATATCAATGGAATTCTATTTTTTCTCAGAAAACACTAGTAACACGTGATTGTAAGCTCCTGTACGGCCATGTATGGCTGGATATTGTAGGGGAAGTCATTTGGTATGATATATCTATGAGTCTTCTATGTTTTTCTTTTTTTTTCATTCAAATTTATGAAGATTTGATTAAGATATTGGTAGTTTTCTGAAAATAGGTAAAACCCCGGTTTAGGGTTATAGTATCATTTCTAAATTGTGTTTCTTCCATTTTGTCTGATGGAAAGGGATATAAACTTGTGAAAAGGTTCATCATTGCCTGTATTTTCATGTACTAAGGATGAAAGTTGTGAAGATTAAGTTTGATGTTGATTTCATGATGCCTTATGACTGTGTTTAATGGAAAAACAAGGAAAATAACAGTGGACAGTGAGTTTTGATGTTTTGTTGTTGAATTTGATGTCCATCATGAGGGGAAGAGTTTGAGAATAGTGTCAAGGTGTATGGGGTCTCTTTTCAGTTTGGATTTTTGACAAAATAATCAATATTAAGCATGTATCTTTCAAATGGTTAAGATTGTGTTATCTATGGCAGACTAGTAAAGGCAGGCTACAATGAAGTTTTTGTGTTTTGTTGTTGAAAACAACATTCTAGTTGGGAAATATTATTTGAAAGGGATTAAAGGTGTTTTGATTCCTTCCTAGAATAGGATTGATGAATTATAAGCTTTGAATGAATTGTATGTGTACTGCCATGTTTCACAAAGTTGTGACAATTAAGAATTGGGGTCAAAAAATGGAGGTTCAAGTCAGGGGTTTGAGGAAATAACATGAGGTATGCATGGGAAATGGTTTGGTTGGTATTTTCAGATATATTTTAACATGATAGATGCTTTGGAAAGGTGGTTTGAGGGGGTGGTTGCACACTTTCAATAAACCCTTATGAATGGTTGGCTTAAATCTGAGTTTTAGAATTTTGTCTCTTAAATGGTTGTCATCATTGATATGGTTTGTTGATTTGGGTCTATTGTCTCATGTTGAGAATACTTTGATGGGGTTTGTTAGTCTTTGTGATGCATATCTTGGAAATGATAAATGGTATGGCCTAATTTGGACCTAGTCATTATAAGACAGTCAATATTGTGTGGTGTTGTTACAAAACAAGACTATCTCAATCTTTGCCATGTTTTAAAATAGCTTAAAAGGTGTCTCAAAGAATTCTTACAATCTTGGTTTGTGATCTACATAAAGAGATGTTATTGACAGTACCTAATTGAAAGGCTACAAGATCATGGTGTAATCTATAAAGAAAACACCTATGGTTGATATGCCTATGTTGTTGGTAGGGTTATGCATGGAATGATTTTTTTTCCTTATGAAAGGTCCAATCCAAGGTCAGATAAAGATTTGTGTTGTTGTTTTCTTATGTTGAGTAGTTAAGAGAATGCCTCCAAAAGGCCTAATAACAAGTGATATACAAAGGTTTCCTTGAGATATTGTTGAAGGTTTGTGAGATGTGTTTTTGAATCCTTAGTACTACATCACTCACACTAAAGTAAACATTCAAGAGGGGTCCAAGTGTACCAATGTTGATGGTATAGAATGACAAATATCAAGGGGGTGGTCAAGCCCCCAAGATCAAGATCCTATGGAAAACCAACACAGGCACAAAATAACATGCATTTAAATGATAAACAAAGCAACAACAAGATACAAGCATACACTGCCAAAGACATAAAGAAGAAAGAAAAAGAAAAAGAGGGTGGATCAAGCCTTGACCGTTTGTCCAATGTGATGTGGATAAGATCTAAGCTATTTGTCCAAAAATGTTTACAAGTGGAACACGATGTCCACTATGCAAACCAAACGCATGCTCACAAGGGTTAGTGGAACCTCAGATCGTCCACTAGGTGAGCCCCCAATGAGACACATATGCATGTGGTTGGTATGCGCTCACACAGACACACAAGTGGCTATGGGAAAGTCACGCCTAAGTTGGCTCCCATACGCTAACCATACCAACATTATACCTACTGATAACTTCAATAAGGCACCACACAACACAAACAGTAGGATTCATGAGGCAAGAAAAACTTTGTATGCTTGACACCCATGAACAAACATGATAGCTCCATAGGCAAGAAAAGTGTTTTATGCAAGGTGGCCATATAAAAATTATTGTAAATGAAAAATAGTGTAAGGTACGTTCAAAGGGATTTTGCTTGGTTCATGTAAGGTCTCTTCTTAGGGATCATTGTGATTAACGTCTCCAAGAGAGAACAAGTTAAAGAAATATCATGCTCTCAGAGGAAATCAAACCCAATGACACCACCAAGAAAAGGACGTATCACAAGAATAAAGAAAATCACATAGTAAAACATGAGTGCTGATGTATGCCCCCACTTTAAAGCGATTGCTAACACCATTGTTGTGAGCAATTGCTTTAAAGTAGAAGAAGACATGAGAGCTTATTTGGAAAGCTCTATGCCAAGTTATATGTTCCTAAATGAAACTACATCATGGATAAGGGGTTGTCCCCAAAATGAAATACTAAATATAACTCAGTACATCACATGCAAGCCAACTTAAGGCATTTCATCCACATCCCAAGCTTTCTTTTATATATACATGGAAGGTGGTCAACTAGCCAAAAGAGACAATGAAAAGTGTCATACAAGGACAAGGCTACCTAACCCCCTTTCCCCCACTTAGTGTAGGACAAGGATGAGCTGAGATGATTGATGAAAATATTGGAAATCGGTATCAATTAGAGGGACTAGGTTCTTCAACACAAGGAAGAGCACCACAATCCTTAAGATATTGAATTTTATTACTCAAATCCTTACATTAATTAGTAGAATGACCATGAACTCTATGATATATGCAAAATGAACTCTTGTAGTAAAATTTATTTTGTGTTCTTGGAGGGAGAGATTAAATGATCTTGGAGGAGTCTCGACAAGATACCCTCTTGATCAATAGTAGAGGATGTTCCTTTATTTTATGACAAAGATATATCTTGCTTAGTACAAGATGTCATAATTACACAAGACTCCTTAGATTACGATATTTTGTTCTCTCCTTGAAAGGAGGGTGTAAAATATAACAAAATCCAATCATTACTAATACATTTCCTATGAGTGTTTTGTGTGATGACATTAACATTAAGGGAAGATTTCTTTGTTTCTTTCATTTCTTTCAAAGGAAAATAACCAAGACCATCAGTCATTTCTCATGTGTTAGGCTTTATAGGCACATGGATACCTTGTTCTCTAGCACCACACCATTTTCCACTATATCCAAATTGTTTCATAAGTTCATAACCTTTTCCATAAAGCTTTTTCATTTCATTCGGATTCAGTTGTTACTCACGATCAACTTCATCAAATTTTGTTGTGTAATTTGTTTCTTCTTCTACAGTGGTTGAGGTGGATTCTTTTGAATCTTATGTTGACATTACCACTTTTTCTTTTTCATGCTTTCTTGTTATGATCTGTGGTTGCCCATCAAATCTAGGCATGAAATCCAAGGAACCCCAATCATCTTTGAATAACTTTGTGACTTCTCTAGTATGGTTCTCTTTTTCTTTCTCTTGCACGGGTTCCACTTGTATAGTTGGTGTCAACATTCACTCCTTGCCTTTCTCAAGTTGTAAAGCATTGTAAGGCTTAGGATCAACTTCGACTGTGTACACTTTGTTGTTGTAGACATACTTTATTATATGATAAAGATTCGAAGGTACCACCTACATCTCATGAATCCATGGTCTTTCTAAAAGGAGGTTGTATGAAAGATCATGAGGCAAAACATGGATCAAGGTTTGCAATGTAACTTTTTAAACTTTAATAAGTAGTGTAATCACACCAATCGGTTATTTTCCCATGTTATCAAACCCACTAATAGATAAAGAGGTAGGTTGAATTTGGTTTTTATCTGCTTCAATCTTGTCCAAAAGGTTTATGCTACATACATTAAGGGTGGAACCATTGTCAACAAGGGTCCTCTTTATCCAAATCTGATTATGTTGAGCTATTATCATTAAAGATTTATTTTGTTTTTGTTCTTCTAACAAAGGTAACTCATCTTGATGGAAATTAATTTCTAAGTTGACCAAAGTTATAGCTTGAATTTGAGCTTCCATGTCATTTCATTGCACATTAAGTGGGGTAGGGACTTGTTGTAAGGCACTTTGAAGCATGTTATGATAATGAGGCAAGGCTTGAATAAGGTCCCATAAGGATATCTTAGCAGGAGTATCCTTTAGTTGTTCAAAAGGTTATACTCCTTTCATTATGTAAAGGAAAACAAGGGGCACTAGGCAAGATAGGGTTAGGCAATGGGAGGGATGTTGAAGGTTTTTTTCTTGGTTGTGGATTGTTTCTAGTGTTATATGTATGAGCAACGTTGTTATAATTTGATTGTTGTGAAATATTATTCTTACCTGTGGTTCAAGGATGAGGACAAGTTTGGTTTGAGTTTGTGGTTGGTTTGAGGGTGGGTAAAGGATAAGTTCAAGCTCAGGAGAGTACTTTAAGGGATAACTAATATGCATAACCTCAGAAGATTTATCCTTATTTTCATGATCTCTTAATGAAGGGGAGTCTAATGTCACTTCATCATCTTCATCTAAGGAAATCACATCACTATTGTTTAAAAGACATGTGTCAATGTTCCCATTTTCTTCCATCATGATGTCTTCCCTAATAGGAGAGTTTTTTCAAACTAGATTTTCATGATATTCAAAGGTTGGTTCTCTTAAAATGACTTCATCACAAGCGAGGGAGTTATCAAGGGTTGGATTTTCTTGGTTATCAATGATGACATTCTCTTGTTCAATAATGTTTTTCCTAGGGGAAGAGAAGCAAATAGGACTCCCATGACTCTCATTGGCTTGATCTTCTAGCACCAAAATATCTTTGTCACCAATAGGAGAGGTATTAGGGGAAGAAAAAGTATGATTATCATGGTTATCTATTATTACATTCATTTTATGATTATCATGGTTATCTATTATTACATTCATTTTCCCCATAATGTCTTCCAAAATAGGATAGGTAGGGGAAGAAAAATAAATAGGGTTGTCATGATATTAAAGATTTGATCATCTAACACCAACATATCCTCCTCACAAATAACATGGTTGTCATGATTTCTTACAATTACATCCTCTTTCACTAAAAAATTCTTACAAGCAAGAGGTGGATGGAAATTAGGTAAGGTGATGTTTAGAAATGTGTCTATGATCTCATTCTCTTGTGCAATAATATCTTCCAATGTAGGAGAGTTTATAGAAGAGGAGCTTTCAACATTGTCATGATTCTCGATGAGTGCATCTTCTAACATTGAAATACCTTCGTTGCATGTAGGAGAGGTATTAGGAGAAGATAAACTATGATTATCATGATTGTTTATGCTTTCATCTTCTTCTATCACATCATTCCCACAAATAGAACAGATAGGAGGGAGTGTCGAATTAAGGAAAGTGTCAACATTTTCACTCTCTTACACTAAGAGACTCTCATAACTAGGAAATGTATTGAATGAATGAATAACATACTTATTGATGAAATTTTTCTTTGCAAACTTGGAAAAGGAAGATACTAACATTTGTGAAAAGTAATCTATACAAACTTAGTGCGCAAACCCAAAATGGAAAGAGTCTTAACATGCAATGCAATGACCTAGAATGAAATGTGTAAATGCAATTTTCATATTATAAACAAGGTAATTTCTTGGTTACACTATGCAACAATCTGAAAATGAAATGTTGTAAATATAAATTTGAAATTAAGCAATGCACGAAATTAACCAAATTAAGCTAGATCTAATGAAATGAATGAAACAGAAACTCAACAAACTAAAACAGATATCTGATGACAGCAAACAAAAGTATAGAGATGAAGTTTTCAATGTTGTGAAATGTAGTTTTAGGTCTGATTTGGGACTAAATCACCTAGATAGGGTAATGAGTCCCAGTTAGGGTTTTTGGTAGGTTTAAATAGTGAAAAACAGTCAACACAGAATTCCCATAAATCTGGGAAAAATACCTGTGTAGGGACTAAATCACCCAAATGGGTGAATGAGTACCAATTAGGTTTTGAAGCTAATTTTGACAGATTTTTAGGTTTTTTCTAATGATTTTTAGATTCAAGACTACTACAATAAGCTTTAGTTTCAATGTAATGTGAAATGCAAGTTGAAAATGTGACAAAATGATGACCTAAAAGACCTAGTGTGATATGCAAATTTTTGTTTCAATGTTGAAATTCAAGTTAATATGATGTATATGATATGAAATACGACTAATTATTTTTGTACTTTTCATATTTAAAGAATGCAAATAATGCAATCCTAAAACCCTAGATGAGATGCAAATTTGAATGTAAACTAAACACCCTAAATGAGATCTAATTCAATGCAAATGAATGCAAGATCTAAATCTAGGATGCAAAGAACTCCTAAAATTAGAAAACTAAAATGTTCGATTCATGTCAGGTTTACCAAAATAAATCGAAGGAAATAAGGTTCTACCTTTTAGGAGATGGAATAAGGGAGTTTAGGACCTATTTCACTCTTAGTTCATTAGGAAACCAAGATCCCTCAACCAAGTGACTCAATTGAGGGAAGGAATACACAATAACAATAGTTTGTATGGTTTCCTTAGGTGTGATTAAAGAGGGTTCATCACTAAGAAAATGCTTAGAAAGAAGGAAATGAAAGCAACATGAAAATCTAGCCATGTAACCTATAAAATGAACTAAAAATTAGAATAATAAACTGAGGATGAATAGAGAAGCACTAAGAAGATGAAGATGACTAAGCAAGACCTAAAAAATCTAAAAATTGTTGATCTTGATGTGCACTGGGACTCATATTCTAGATTGGCCGACTTATTCCCAGTCTAGAGTTTCTGGGCAGAATTTGGAATCTTCAGGTGACAAGTAAGGATCTTCTAAAAACTGATAAAATGGCTATACAGGGACTCATATGCCCAAGGTGGCAATTTAGTCTCATTCACATAAATCTACAAAACACACACCACAAGAGAGAGAGAGAGAGAGAGAGAAATGTTGCTTTTGTTAGTGAATGGGGGTTTGCCTCAGTCAAACCCCGTTTGATTAATTAAACTTTGAAATGGATTGAAATAATATGAAGGAATGATGAATGAACAAATGAATGTAACAACTCACCAAAACATTGTTGAATCCTTGGAGTGTAGAGTTGCAACTTGTATGAATTAGCTTCAATGGATGTAGATCTTGATCACAACACTTGATATGGATTTGAATGCTTGAACTTGGATCACAAATTCTTTATTAACATGTGAGCTCACAATCACACATGATGTATGAAGAGCTTGACATGATGCTTGAATCTTGAATTGATGCTCCAAAATGCTTGATATTCAGCTCTTGAATGCTCTTTAATACTTGGAATTATCTCTTGAAGACTCTAGATCTAGGTGAGACTCTCTTGCTTGAAGATTCTTAGGTTTCTTAGGTGAAATAATGATTTGAAACCTTAATTATATAGGCATTCCATATAATTTACCATTTATTAGATCCCATATACCAACATTCACAAAATTTGAAATGAAAACCTTGATTTCTTGGTCAAAACCATAAAAAGGGGCCATATGGGACTCAAACACCCAAGGTGGTGTATGGGTACCACCTAGGGGGACTCATATTCCCAAGGTAGCATATGGGTCCCACCCTAGCTTTTTGGGCTGAGGAAATGTCGAGGGGTTAGAATATTAAGTGTATTTATTGAATATGTTAGGATTTCGATTGAAATAAGCCTTGGGATGAATAATAAAGGGTCTTAGGGTCCTATTAATGATTATTTGAAGGTCATAAATGCAAGAGGGCCCAAAACTTAGTGTGAAGATGTAAATAAATACACTTTACAACACTAAATTAAGGAAAAATTAAGTCCATTTAGTTCAAAAGGGCCCTAAACTTAATGTGAATGCGTAAAACACATTACAACACTAAATCAAGGCAACATTAGGCTCAGTTTAATATTAATAATTCCCAAATTAAGTGTGAAAGAGGGATACTTTTTTCTACACTACACTAACATACAAATAAAAACAAAGGATTTTTACTTTAGGTCTATATTTAGTATAAATTTTGAAACTTTAGCAATGTAGGCTATTCCTCTAGAGACTTAAAAGCCTCAAGTTGCACATAATTTCAAAGATATAGCTCGTAACCTTATTGTAATAAGACTAGTAGATACCATTGTACCTTGAGTTATATCATTAGTGATAAGTACAACACTATTTAATGAAGTTGTAACTAAGAAGTTGCATGTTGATTTTCATAAGATTCAAAAGGATCACATGAAGTTATTTTGGGAATATAACAAGGTAAAACCACTTCTTCCTCCTCCACCAAGATTTTTTCCAAAACCTTCTACTCCATATTCAAGTTCAGTGGATACATCAACTTAGGATAGAGAATAATTATTAAGGAAAGTAAAAGAGTTGAAGGAACAATTGTTTCAAAGCGAAGAGGCGGAGAGATTGGAAAGATAAGAAGGAAAGAAAAAGGTAATTAATTTGATTGATGATCTATTAGGTCACATATTATCATGCATCCTCCACAACTTATAATACACATGGGATGTATACAATAACTTGAAAAAGGCTCATACCAATTACATGCAAAATAAGGAGAGGATGGATGAGGTATTGAGTATTTGGATTCCTAGCGAAACATCTCTAGAATTAATTTACAAACATTTCAGATTTATCCCTAATGTTCTTGATGAAATAGAGAATATTTTTATGTCTCTTGGATTTATAATTTATGTATCCACATTCCAAATGAAATTGGAAATACAAATCAAAAGCAAATTACGTTCTTTTGAGTAATTGAGATGGGAATTTATGCCTATAAATTTGGATACATAAGGATAAATCAATGCATTTGATAAGTGGAAAGTTGATTTTAATAAAAAAAAATCCTTCCTTATATACTTCTACTTTTACTAGTGTTGATCCAGACTCCACTATATTGAATAAAATCATTAATAAACTATTAAGGTTGAAATCAATTTTGGATATTTTTTTAAAGAAACAAGAGCTATTTTGGATGAAAAATTCATAGGGAATATGAATAAGGTGGTTAAATATTGAACTTCAATTAGCCATCAAAAGAGGTTTATGCTTCATGAGTGTATAATTACCAAGAGTATTGTGTCAACTCAATATTATCAACTTTTTTGTCTTCTTGAAGTTCTTTGAGATTATAGGTAGTTTCCAAGGTGTCAACATGTTTTTGTCTTCAACATGTTTGAGGAATTTTTTCCTTCAATAGATTAGTGATATTATTTTTGTTCTTTGGAACATGGAAAAGGAATCTATCCTATTACAAAGTTGTTATTATCTTTTTGCAACAAAATTTTTAATGTCACATGCAAAATTTAAATAAGTTTCAAATTTTCTCATTAAGATTGCATGCTTATTATTCCTATTTATGAAGGATCGTGTAACATTGTAAATAATTAGGGAATTAAAGTTTGGAGTCTAGTCTGTTAGTTTTTAAAGTTTCATTAGGGTTTTTTATCAAGTTCTATAAAAAAATTAAAATGACAATGTATCTATGATCAAAGCATAAATGAATACATACTTTTAATATGTATTGTCTCTAGCATTGTACTCAATATTTAAATGAATCAAATAATCAAAGATTATTGAATTCTACTCTAGAGTTTCCTTACATTGCATATTTTATTGATGGCTTCTATTCAAGGAATGGATTAATTTTCTTTCATTGAAATATAGAAAATATTTCTATTACAATTGGATTATTAAGAAGAATCATATTGAAATTATTTTTTGGATTCTTGTTATTATAAGATAATAAAATATTGTAGACTATCAGAGTATATTTAAAATTGTTGTGAAGTAGGGTTTTGTGTCTATTTAACCCTAGATAGGCATCGATCAAATTAAGATACTACTCCTAAATACTAGAATCACCCTTTAAAATGATAAATCTAAAAACCATTTGTAAGTTATTGTTAATTATTGTTTTATCTCATACAAGGTTTTAAATGTATGTAAGAATGACAAAAGTTACAATATTCTATTGAATGAATTCTTATCATGTATGTATGTTAAATAATATGCTAGATATCATTATTTGTCAAATAATTAAGAATATTTAAATGTATCATTAGGGAGACCCACCTAGGTTTTTTAGAAACTAAAGTGTAGATAAAATTGTCACTAACAATCAATTTCATGTTCATTGGCCAATCTCCTAGTATCCTTAATCATAAGACTTGGTTAATCTTTAGAGGAAATTAAGGAATCAGTTGGAAAACGCCAATAGATTGGAAAATCTACAGTGGATAACAAAAGGTGTTATAATATTGTTCAATTCTAGTGGTAGTCCTTGGGTATAGTGTTGTAAGTTATGTTGTTTGTGGGTTTTTGTTTCTTTCTTGGAAAATTTCTAACTTTTTATGATGTCCTAGTTATTTTCCCTAGGTGGTGGTGACTCTATTACATAAAACTAGTGATTATTTTTAAATATCAATAATTTTCAATTGATGGATGGTAGAAGGTCATTGTTCCAAAATGGCCTAGAGAGGAAACTATCTAGAGACTTGCAAAAGGAAAAAAAACTTGGAAGTCAAATATACATGTAAGCCTTCAACTCATGTTGATAATGTTTGTAGATAACATTTGGATGAAAATGTGACAACTATACCCTCTAGAGGTGGTACAAAAAGGCCTTTCCTTAATGCAATTTTTTTAAGAGATGAAAGTAACTGGATGGATCCTAAATACCAAGACTTGATGAACAATATTGAGAAGGAAAGGAAAAACTAAAATTATAAGCGAACCTTCAAGAAAATATTTTTTACAAAACAATCCTCCTAAATCACCCTGTATAGATAGTACATTTGTGAGTCATGTTTCAAAACTTATAAGTCAAAATAAGGGTCATTAATGGTACATGGATGCTTCAACCTCTAGGACTCAATTTTAGAGGCATAATACTCATTCTCCAATGCATTAGGGTTTGAAAAGAGAGTTTTTATCTATGATGAACTATTAAAATAAGTTAATGAACTTAAGGTTGAGTTAGATATGTTAGATGCAAAGAGAATAAGGGATGGGCTAATAATAAGGATTGGTGCTCTTAGTAGTATAGGTCAATCTAATAATTATGCAAATCTAATTTAAGTTCATCTCAATATATTCTAGTTGTGAGTATTGGAGGTCTAGAATGTAAACACTAACCCTACAATTAACATTAATAATCTACTAGTGAATATTAAAGTTGGAGGACTAGGTCAACAACAAAGACCTAATTTGAATGCAAGGATACATGTGGGTATGCAACAAAATAATCTAGCTAGTGTTCTTGCTAGACAACCTTTGCAATTAGAAAGGTATAGACAATTTGATTTTATTGGTATTCTAGGATACACCAATCCCATTTTGAATGAAGCAATATTTGTACTAATATTTTTTTCTAGAAATAATGCACTTTGTGGTGAAGATCTTGTGAAATATTTTGTAAATCTAAAATTTCATAATTTTGAAATAGTGGAAGATGTTATCTTGAAATTGTTTATGCAATCCTTAACTGATGACACTAGAGATTGGTATAGAGGATTGCTAGAGGCAAAAATAAGCACATGGGATGAATTTAAAAGGATCTTTAGAGAATAATATAGAGATAAGATTGATCCTAGGTTTATAATTAAAGTTTACTAATTGTAGTAAAGGATTAGATGAATCAGTCTCATATTTTAATGTAAAATTTGATAAAGTTATTAACATGATCCTCCATACCTAAGGCTTAATGAATCTATGTGTTTAGTCTTGTATTGCAATGATTATGATGCCAAGATAGGATATTTATTAAGACATAAATACCCTCAAACTATAAGGGGTACATTTCGAATAGCTATCCATATTAAAAATAATCAAAGAGCATCAAGAAAGTTTCACAAGAGAAGTGATGTGAATATTTTGACCAAAGAAAAGGGAAATAAAAATAAACATGTTTCATCAAATGATAAGCTATAAAAAGTCATGAATTCTTTAAAGGACTTAAGTTATAAGGTTTCAAAAGGTGAGAAATTCTTACCTCACGATAATTCATACCATAATAGGCATGAAAGAATTCCTAGGTTATTTGATCAAACTTATAATACTACAAGGCACAATAGCAAGCTAGTTCACAACATTAAAAAAGGATTTACAAGTAAATATGATATTCTTCTTTAGATGAATTTGTATAGGAGTTGAATATAAATGAAAAGAGTTATTTCAAAGATATTTATTAATAGCAAATCATTTTGATGGTCAAGAAGACTAGCATGTACATAATTTTGAGTTTGATTGTTTTGAGTATAAATTAAGACAACCTTCTGATGATGAAATTAGAGTCCTAACAACTGTACTACAATTACTCAAGTCAACAACAAATGCAATTTGAGAAATAAATCAAATAATGTTGGTCATGGAAGTGTCAACAACATCATTATTAAGGAAAAGCAAAGTGAATAGAAGTTTTTACCAAAAAAATAAAAGTATTTAAATTAAAGGCAAAAAATATGACATATATTGTGATTAGATTGTGTCACCTTTGTTGACAAAAAGCATCAAACTATGAAGGTTTAACAAGTTAAGGTAAAATATTTGAAAAAGGAAATAATTGCTAAAAAAATGTAGTTATCCTAACCAATTCTCTTGTTTACAATATATCCAAGTATATTCCAATGGATATGGAATAGATTCTTTGTCAAATTAAGGTTCCAATTCCTTTATGATAAATGATAAGGATCACTAAAAGATAAGGCCCTAGACCTTATCAACAATGCTTCTACAAGTTCTTTCACTAATGAAGATGTTATACAAAAAATGAAGGACAAGAAGTAGGTAAATAAAGTTGAAAATAAGAATTTAGATGTTGAAATACCTAAAGTGTATTTGTGTACCATATTAAATAAATGGCCATCTCAGGTGGACCCATTTTATGTGACACTTGTATAAATGGAAAACTGATAAGAAATTGCATGATTGATTGAGGGTCTTCTGAAAATGTTATGCCCTTATCAATTATAAATGAGCTAGGTTTGTAGGTCAATAAGTCTTATATAAAATGATTTTCCATGGATTCAAGAGAGGTACCTATCATGAGTATCATGAAAGATGTTGAGTTCACACTGGTTGTATTTCTAAAGTTTTTTTTAGCATGAATGTCACAGTGATTGACATCCCACCTTAGTATGGGATGCTATTATCCAAAATATGGTTAGAAACCATTGGGGGAAGTATAAAAATGGATTCTTCTTATGCCCTTATCCCTACAAATGGTACAAAGGTTAGATTGGATAGAGAGAAGATATCCCCTAGTCTAGTAGAGGACTTTAAGACTACTTAAGAGGTATTCTTTGTTGATATTGATTTACACAATTTTAGAATTAAGATTATTTCATATAAATAAGAAAAGCCAAGTTATCTAGCCAAAGAAGTTAAATCAACCTCTAATGGAGAAGGCATCTGGCTGATGCATAATTTTGATGGTGCATGCTCAAATCTAGGCTCTGGAGCTGGTGCCATTCTTACCTTACCAATTGGTAAATATTTTAAATCTTCCTTTTCTTTGTAGTTTGATTGTACAAATAATGTTGTAGAATATGAATATTTATTAATAGGGATAAATTTGGAAATCAAGCATGGAATAAAGAAGCTTAGAGTTTTGGGAGATTTAAAGTTAGTGGTCTCACAAATTAGAACCAAAAATGCATCTAAAATATAAGGCTTAAGCAATACATAGTTAAAGTGTGGGATACAAATGAATTAGCTGATGCTTTCTCCATTGATTGGGCTGAAAGAGGAAATAATGTTATGGTTGATTTATTGGCCAACATAGCCATAAGGTCAGATGATGTAACATTGGTAGGGATCTCCAAAATAGAAGTTCCAACAAGACCATTAGTTCTTAATAATATCTAAAGTTGGAGAGTTTTACAAGATGACTGAGATTTGATAATAAAAAATTCATTGTATAGATGAACATCACAACTAAGAAATTGGCATCCAAAATTTTATTGTGATGGAAAAAATGCAGTTTTTAGAAAGCAAGTTATCCAATTGAAAACTGATAAGCTTCCTAAACTATTAGTGGCATTAGAAAAATCCTTTGGTGGTGCTGAAAAATATTGTAAGCCAACTCCTATGCGTGAAAAGGATTTAGAAGAAGTCAATCTTGGCACAAATGTAGCACCACAAGAGGTATTCACTAGAAAGAAGATGAACCCAAACATAAGATCTATGCTCATTTCTTTATTGAGAAAATATAATAATAATAAATCCTAGTCATATGATGATTTAAAAGCTTATAGCTCCTTCTAGAGGATTTATTTCAGCATGAAATCCCTCTCAAACATGATGCAAAACCATTTAGGAAAAAATAAAGACTAATAAATCCCACATCAACCCCAAAAATGCAACAAGAATTATCTAAGATTAGGGATGGCGGAATCATAAAGTCTATTAGACATTCCACCTAGGTTTCTTAGTCCTAGTGAGAAAAAAGAATGGAGACATTAGATGTGTGTGGATTTTAGAAACCTGAACATATCCTCTTTGAAAGATAATTACCATTTGCCTAATATGGAGGCTATTTTGTAGAAGGTTACAGGGTGTGGATTACTATCCATGATGGATGGATTTTCAAGTTATAACCAGGTTGAATTTAAAGAGTCTATACAATACAAAACTTTGACCACACCATATGGTACTTATGTTTATGTGAGGATGCCATTTGGTTTAATTAATGCGGGAGCTACATTCCAAAGAGAAATAGATGTAGCATTTTTTTGATCTCATCGATATTATTATGGTCATATACGAAGATGATTTAACTTCTTTTTGTAAAATAAAGTAGACCATTGCATGCATTTATAATAGGTTTTTGTTATTGATCTAGAGTATGGAGTTCCTTTGAGCCCAAAAAAGTGTATGTTTGGTGTAATAGAAGGAAAGTTAGTAGGCCATATAGTTTCAAAAAAAGGCATTAGGATTGACCTTGAAAGGTTAATTTATTTTGATAAAATCCCACAACCCAAGACAGTTAAAGGGATTCAATCATTTTTTAGCCAAATCACCTTTGTTAGAAGTTTTATTCTAAATTTTGTAGAACAAACAAAGGCTATATTTAAAATGTTGAAAAAGGGTGAGCTTTTTTCTTGGACAAAACAACCAACTAAGGCTTTCCAAAATATTAAAGAATCAATCAAGCAATCCCTTGTGTTAAAGTCACCTAGTTTCTCTAAGCCATTTTTGATATTTTTATTTGCTTCCTTCCATATAGTTGATGTTGTCTTACTTTAGAAGAATGATGAAGGGTATGAACAACCAATTTCATTATTCAATAAGTCCCTTCAAGTAGTAGAATTGAAGTATGATGTCATGTAGAAGCAAGCATATGTATTGGTCAAAGAAGTAAAAAAAATCATGTCTTAGTTGGTAGGTCCCAAGGTTAAATTGCATATGTTCCTCAAGCATCTATGAAGGATATCTTCACACAACAAGAAGTCACTGGAAGGAGATGTATATGGATTAATAAAATCCAATAATTTAAAATTTAAATTCAAATTACTAAACTGATTAGGGGGCATGAATTGGCCAAACTCATGGTAGAATAAAATTTGGAAGTAGTTTAGGTTAATTCTCTTGATAAAGAAGATTCCCAAAAAGAATACGGTTTACAATAATCTTTATGATACAAGAATGTAATATAGTACTTGTAGGACATGGAATGCACTAAATTTAAATGATAATTAGAAAAGAACCTTGAAACTTTAGGCCATTAAATACATTATCTTGAAAGGTTATTTGTACTAGAGAAATAGAGATGGTGCCCTACTAAAGTTCTTAGATGAAATCCAAGCTTCTAAAGTGTTGTCTGAAATGCATAGTGGAAGTTGTGGAGGAAAATTTATGGCTAGGACAACAACTCATAAAGAACTCATAGAAGCTTATTGGTGGCATACTTTGCTTTTTGATGCTCACAAATTAGTCAAGCAATGTGATGCATGCCAAAGATTTCTAGAAAAGTTGAAATATTTTGGAACATTGTGTTTGAGACTTATGAATGTAGAAGCTCCATTCCAATAATGGGGGATTGATTTTATTGGTGAAATTGTAGAGAAGTATATTGGATGATATAAATGGATTTTAGTTGCAACAAACTATTTTACTAAGTGGATTGAATAAATCCCCACTAGAAAGACTATAATAAATTAGTTATTGACGTTATAATGGAACATATAGTTAAAATCTTTGGTGTACCAAACAAGATAATTTCAATTAATCTCGTGTGTTTCAGATCATAAGAATTCATTGGTTTTTGTTCTAAGTATGTAATTAAATTATCCTATTCTTCTCCTTATTATCCAGAAGGAAATGGACAAACAAAGTCCCATAAAAAAATAAATATAATCAAAGAGGATGATAAAAAAGAATAAGAAATATTTGGATTCAAAATCGAAGTTAGATTTTTGGGATGATAGAGTGATTGTTAAGAAGCCCGCTAAAAAATTAGTCACCTTATGAAGTGGTATATGACATGGATGTCATATTGTCTATGAATAATTTACTCCCAATTTATAAGTTTATCTAAGATTATGATGAGGATTTTTTAGATCCATGATGTGTAGAATTAACCAATTGATTGAATTGGATGAATCTAAAAGAAAAGATCAAGATACCAATTTGAGAAAGATACAAAAGGTTTAGTATTTGTTTGCCAAAAAATCTTCTAACAAGAAATTTCACTCTAATGATCATATTTAATGTGGAATATAAGGTTTCAAGATAAGGGAAACACATGGAAAATTTTATCCATTGTAGATATGCTCATACACTATTAACCACACCCATGGAAAGGATTCCTATTTTCTAGAAGATGTGAATGGAGGATTACATGAACTGCTAATGCATGAAAAATTCTTGAAACCATATTTTTCATGAGGTCTAAATTTCAATTTCCATGCACAATTTGTATAGTATTTTGATTTGGAGTGTTTTTCTTTTTTTCTTTTGATTAATTTTGTGTTTTTACATTTGATCTAATTCTTGGAGTCTTCAGTAATCTCATCAAGCTTCACTCAAGCATGTGTACCTCAACAAAAGAAACTATTGATAAAATTTTCAAATTCTAAAATTTTTAAGATTTATTTTATGTATGCTCTATATATCTTGGCTTAAACACTAAACCCCTATCATGGCCTATTGCTTTATGTTCTTTTTGATCAATGACTTGCTCAACCCTTCATAAACTTTTAAGTGGTTCCTACATGCCTTTTTAATCATTCAATGATCGACCCCTAGTTCCTTGTTACTGCTATTATCCTTTTCGTCAAGTGAACTATTTAACCACTCCCTCTTTGCTGGCATACACATTTCATAATGTTATTAACATGCATATTATCTCATATCATATTTTCTGGAAATAAGAACAACTTGAAGTTTTGATCATGCACAATGCAATCACATGTATTCAATTGTATATCATTGTTGTGTCTTTCGTGCACTAACACTCTTCCAAGATAACGAAATGTCAGATTTCAATTGATAGTGCAAATTTTTCTTTCAACATAGTTTGGTAAAAGTTAATTCCTTGTAAAGTTGAACTATCGTTCTCACCTTCTATGTGTCTTCTTTGAGCATTGCACAAAAGTCATATCAAATATAGATGGCATGATATGATTAGAGCATATTTACATAGCATGGCTTAGTTTCATTAACTTTGAAAGGGTTAAAGTTGTGCTCATGCACTATAAGGACACATGGTGCATGGTCAATATGGGCCCAATTTTGAGAACCAAATGAAGGAAAATAAAGACAAAAGATGATTGGGAAATATATGGTTGATTCTCATTGCAGAGCAATAAAAATTTGTGCTTGTACTCCATGAATTATTGGCTACTTTATATCACCTTCATAGTACAACTTAGTAAGTGAATTTTCAAAAGAAATTTGCACTAAGGAAGCAATGCGCGCTTGCCATTTATTATGATAAATCCCACTAAAATCAAGGGCTAGAATGAAAACAGTTTGGAGAATTCACACTTTTTTGCTCGTTCAAGCCACAACTGTAGAAGTAATAATTTTCTACCATATGGACGATATAAATGAATTGATTTCATTCAATTAATCATTCATACGAGCTAAAGGTTGTTTGTGAGAATAAATTGAGTTGTTCAAGATGCTCCAGAGGCCATGTCTACCCAAAAAAAAATAAACCAGGGTTCTGGCAAATTGAAATGTATCTCTAGGGTTTGTAAATAATTTAAGATAATTTTGTTGAGAATTAAATTTTAATATCAATTTAATCATACACCTTAATTCTATTAAAGAATTCTAAAATGAGTCGCTCACCATCTCAAATTGGTAAAAATAAAAAGAAGTTGGAAGAGGATATAATTAGTCAACTCTCAAGTTCAACAAAAAATTCAAATCATGCATAAGGGTCTTGAAATATTTCAGATAGGTTGATTGATAGTGTTGAGGCCGTTATAGATGTTATTCTAGTCCAGGGTCGGGAATTGTTTAAATATGGTTTCAAGAGGTGCAATGTTGTGAGGCCTATCTCAATAATCTAGAATTTGGATGTTGGTAGGCTAGTAGTGCTTAATGTGTTCATCAATGTAGAAAGGCCATTGCTAATAATTACGATGATGATTCCAAGATACTTTTAAATATAAAATGTGGTGTGCTCACTAGAATGGATAGAAATTTCATCTATAAGGTATTTAACTTGAATTTGAAAGAAAAATAGTCCAATATATTTTAACTCACTATGTAGACAATATTCTAGGTATAAGCACAGTTACAAAGTAGTGTGGTTTCCTTGTCATAGGATATGGGATATTGACAAGAGAGTTGTAAGGTTTACCAATGATAAGTTTAAACCCTTCAATTATTATATATTTGAGGAATATTTTGTCAAAAACCTTTTTTTCCCTATGCCAATGTTTGGGCATAGATTGCAAAGTACAAATACATATGCATTTGGTGATGATGGCCACTAACATTTAGAACAAGGATTTGAAGAAGTTTTGATTTGGCATCATTTATTGTAAAAGGAATTCATAAAAAGGTTGATGGAAATCAAAATAGACAATAAATTGATATAATTTAAATGGTATTCCTTGCTTTGCCACATGTTGTTGTATAGTGGAAAACCCATCTAGATCCCAACCATGTAGTTAATATTTTAGGATGAAGAGGGATTGCCACTATCAATCATAGGATGAACACATATTTGGGACATGCACTGTCGAGATGCAAATTATATTGCATTTAAAAATTATTTTGTACAATTAGTAATAGATAATCTTGGATTCAACAATAGCACTAGGCTATTAGGAAAGATAATGAATTTTTTTAGAACCAAGGAAAGAAATCTTGATATTGGTATTAACCATAATTTGGGAGATTAGTTTCTCCACTCAAGAAAAATAGTCATCTGGGTATATGGAGCTTAGGTGCAACCTCACATCTTCCTAGGGTAGCTTGACATAATTACATTTTTGAGATAACTTGGCAGCTATATGAAAGTGATAAATTTCATCTAAGGGAAAATAAGAAAGGCTCAATGTTAACTTTTGTAATGGTGTTTGTTGATTTTATGACCACTGCTGAGGAAGGGCTAGAATTGATTTATCCTTTACTACAACCTTATAGGATGAAGGTTGATAAAAAGAGATATTGTGATTCGAAGCACTTCATCAACCAAGTCATAGAAAGATCTAAAAGGGCACATTTATCTCATGATTTTTACAAGGTTGAGGACATAATTAGAAATTTTAGATTGAAAAGTGTAGAAGAGGAAAGATTCTTGGGTGGCAATTTTGAAAGGGGAAGAACAAAGGAAAATTCTAACCCTTATCATTCAAGACCTTATAGAGAAATTAAGGATTCCATTGTTAGAATACAAATCATGCTTGACATTGTAGCAAATCTTGCTCCTAGGACCCTTGCAAATTCCCAAGGACCAATTAGAGTAGAAAAAAGGTTCAGGAAAGAGGAGGTTGAGAAACAAATGCCTCAAATTGATATACTAGAAATATCAAGTTCTCCAAGGGTGGTTCCTGTTGGAAGTTTGGAAGTTTTTCATTGTTGATGCAGCTTGGAAACATGAGCATGAAGTGTACATACATAGGTTGATTTGGTTGACCCTGAATTGTCATTGATGTCAACATTGTGGGGAAGCATTTTTGGTATTATTTGTACAATACTATCTATACCAAAAAGTTGATCTATCAAAAACTTGGCTAAGTGTTCTCTACTGATGATGTTGTGGTTTAGTACATTGGTTTTTGGGTTTGCATTTCACTGCAAGAAGAGGTATAACTCTATGCTTTTAAGCATATCATTATGACTAGCTTATATAGCTATATTCAAGATATCGAGAAGTTTGGTGAAGTGTACTAGAAAATATCAATGACAAAGCTCAACTCTGTATATTAATGTCATCTCTTTGTTCAGTATAACAACGTGGAAGATTTTGCATTTTCTTGTAAAGAATTTTTTGATGCTACGGTTCTAAAGGTAGTCTCACTGATGTCAATGAAATGAAAAAATGAAGAAATATTGAATCTGTAAAGTGCATATGTTGGGAAGCGTGTGTATGTTTGGATTTTTTTATGATTAGGTCTTACTCCTAGCCAACCTAATACATGTTATGTGTTGAGAAGATTAAATACACTTTATGGATGTTGGTTGGATCTATTTTAGATCCATAAGTTAACCTAAATTAATTATTACAAGGGCTTTTTGAGTTGTATTTTGTGTGGTGCCGACAAAAGCTATTTTGGATTGTTTTGGTTACATCTAATTACATGCTGACCTAATTGATGTGTGTGGATGTAATTGGGTATATATACATGAGATATTTTGGAATTGAGAAGCAAGATATAGTTGGATGAATGAGTGAAAATAACATATCAAGTGTGAGTGGTGTTGTATAATGCAAACATGTGAATTCAGTGGTAAGAGTTCAGAACCAAAGCAGAGTTGTTGAGCGACTGCTAAGTAGATTAGTACTTCATATTTAGAGCTAAAAAGGAATTGGAATACAACACAAGAGAGGTTCACATTGCATCAATTCACACTTTGACAATGAGCCACATTTTTGTATTGTACTTAACTCTGGGTGTGAGCCTTATAAGGATAGTGTGTCCTAGCAATGAGCCCCTGTAATATACTATATCTAGATATAATATATTGTGAGCTAATCCTCACCACGATTTTTCCCATTTTTGGTTTTCCACATAAAAATCTTGGTGTTCATGTGATTTGTGATTTTGTGGATGATTTGTGCTTTCATTCTCATTTTAGTTAATATGTTTTGGTGATTGGATAAGCTATGTTCAATAGAATACTGATTCACCCCCCTCTCAATATTCTAAATGTTCAACAATTCCCCCACTAAAACCAAGATTTTCTACACCCTTGGTGGAATATTAAGTGGATTATGAAAAAATAGAGGAAATTGAGGAGAACTTGTCAAATCTTGATGAGGCAACTCAAATCCTTGTATCACAACCTAGGGTTCCCATTAAAAATCCTCCTCAAGATAGAATGTTAATAAAAGAAAATTCATTAATGAATAAAATAAATGATGTGAGAGCCTTGGTCTGCACTAAATTCCTTGCAAATGATAGGTTTGTAAGATCTAATGAATTCAAGAATTTTTAATCATGAATAAGATGGAATCCTTCCTTAGGAAATTGAATAAGAAAAGAGAAGAAGAAACTAAGAATAATACATATAAGATAAATCAAGAGGTCCTAAGGAAGATTTAATTTTATGTGAACAACATTACTCCTAAAGAAGGAAGAAGAATTTTGCAAGAAAGTGGGTTCTTATTGTGTAACAAAAAACTTACACAATGGAAGAATATGATAGAAAATTTGCTACAAATACTTGATAATAATTAAGAATAACATGCCACTTCAAGGGGGAAAACCTCTCTTGAGAATACAATTGACAATGTGATGAACAAATAAGACTCACTACCTCCTATATATACCCTACTTATTCCTAATATATCACCCAAGCCAACTTAATTAAACATATATAAGCCTTAGAAAAAATTAACTAACTAAATAATAATATAACAATGATAATATGACTTAATTAAGAGTTAAGCTAGCCACAAGCCAACTATGCATAACCCTATATACTCTAATATTAAGGGCATAGTATGCCCCCCTCTTCATAGAAGAATTATCCTCAATACTAATCAAGTGTGGATGCTTCTAAATGAACTCCTCTTCCTCCCATGTGGTATCTTCAGCCAGTAAATTATTTAAATATTGGATGAGATACAGAGTGGGTGTTCTATTCCTTAGCTTCCTTGTGTATTTGTGAAAAATATACTTTGGTTCCAATATGATTCTTCATTCTTCATCAAGCTTGGGTAATAATGTCTGAGTAGGGATATTATGCTTGATTACCTTCTTTAAACAAGAAACATGAAAAATTGGATGTATTTTTGTTGTTGGTGGCAATTCAAGCTTGTAAGAAATACTACCTATCTTTTGCATGATATGGCATGGGCCAAACATTTTGGAGATGACTTATTGTTATTTGTTTGTTGCTTTAGTGAAATTTTGTTGTAAGGTTGCAATCTTAAGAAACCCCAATCCCTGACTTCAGAACTTCATTCACTACGGTGTTGGTCTACCTGTTTCTTTATTTGATTTTGTGACATGGCTAGATTCTCTTTAATTCCTAAAATTACTTGTTCTTGATGAAGCATGTGGTCCTCCACATCATGAAATATTGGTGACACCTTCAATGATTATGTGATGGAAAGATCATGTTATCCATATAGTTCTATAAACAAACATTTTTTATGAACCATGAAAAGAAGTGTTATACCACCATTCTGCTAGTGGTAGCCAATTTACACATTGAGATTGTTTGTTTGAAATGAAATAATGTAGATAACCTTCCAAAAACTTATTAACAACCTCAATTTTCCTATCAAATTAAGGATTGTATGAAGAACTATTAGCCAATTAAGTACCCAAACATGAGAATAAATATGTCCAAAAGTTACTACTAAGGATGGGATCATAATCACTAATAATAACCTTAGGTATACCATGTAGCTTTTGAATATTCTCCAAAAATGTTTTTGCCACTATACTTTCTATAAAAGGATGTGATAATGCTATAAATGTGCATATTTAGTTAGGTGATACACTATTGTCATGATGACATTATTGCCTTTAGATATTGGAAGCCCTATGATGAAGTCCATGGATACCTCTTCCCAACATTGGCTAGGAATAACTAATGATTGTAAATGACTAGGCATCTTAACTATCCCCCCTTTATTTATTTGAAAAACCAAATATTCAACCACAATTTTTTTAACATCCTCTTTTCGCCCTTCCCAGAAGAAGTCTTTCTTCATTCAATGATATTGTAGATGTCTAAATTTGGACACTTAATTTATCCAAATTCATCCCCTTTCATCTTATTTTCATTGATTAAGTAATACTACTATTATTTAATTAATAGCTTTAATTTTGCCAAATCCCTAAGGTATTTAATCAATAATACCTTATCTCTTTAATCCTCCTTCCATCAATTGAATTAAATAAATATTCCATTTATTTAATTCCCTTCATGTCACATCCACCATCATTTTACCTAATCTTAATCCATCTTCTAATCTCATCATTAAGGTGTGCACATGCCTAATCCTTGATTAGGATGTGTCACATCCTCAACTTTTGCAAGTTGGCCTCTAATCTTTCTTAGCCACCTAACCATCCTCTAACCCCTCATCTAGCCTAATCACCTCTCAAGGAATTTTTAATTCTTTTATCCTTCCAAGGAATATTAAATTCCTTTTCTCTTCCCATGTCCTTTATGACATGTGTCCTTGGTCAACCCTCCTAAATGCTTTTCTTTTTTGACAAGTCATCTCCCTTCCCATGTGAATTTTAATTCTTTTTAATCCCAATGCATTTAAAGGAATTTTAAATTCCTTCCTCTTCCCCATGAGAATATTTGAGGAATTTTTAATTCCCCACTTGTCCTCTCACCCACATGGGGACAAGGACCTCCTTTATGAGGAGATCTTGTCCAATCCCAAGGTACTTTGTACCCCCCTCCATGTCATGTCCTTCTCCCTCCACCTCATGTCCACTTCACCTTTTAGGGCTATCTCACATGCCACATGTCAAGATGTGAGGGCTTGTGAGTTCTCAACTCACCTTAGCCCTACATCTTGATATTTGGTGGATCAATCTCAACCGTCCATTTCCCCTAGGATTTCCCAAAAATCCTATAAATACCCCCTCTTTTCTCTCATTTTTGGGAGATCATTTGTGCTAGCCAAACTCTTGCAGTTTTGTTTCTCAACCAACACTTAGCTATTTTCATGTTTCCAAGCATCATTTGCATCTCACATCTCACATCTTGTGCCATCCAAGGAGCATACACATCAAAGATTCGAAGGGCCAACCAAAGGATCGACTCAATGCAAGGTATAAAGTTCCATTTCGTTGCTTTGTCTTGCATTGTTTCCAACTTAGGCTAATCTTGAGGTGTAGGTTGTTTTAGTTGTTTATTTGCACTCTTTTAGTTGTTGCTTGATTTCTAACACTCTATTCAACCTATCACATTTCGCACGTAAGTAACCTACAAACTGCCTAT